>JAWNKY010001196.1:0-169698 GCA_035041765.1 Drosophila algonquin
TTTTGTGTTTTAATTAAATTTCCCAAAATAAGCTGCTGAAGAAGCTCAGTAGCTCAACAGTAGGGTTGTCAGCCCTTTAACCAGCAGAATATTGTTGAATTATCGATATGGGTAGTACACGATACGCTAAGAAGGTATATCGATAAAGGAGAAAGAGTTTGACTTCGGAAGCGAAAAGACGTGTGTGAAAGAAAAATGCACAAAACTGTACTTTAACTTAAATAAAACAAAGAATAAACATTGTACTTCATCGAACAATACGACGACGTGTGCTGTTTTTATTAACGGAGTTTGTGGAGCAGACTTTTACTCATTTGCAGGGAACTCATTAAAGATCCCTGCAATTTTGGGGGTCCGGGATATAACCTCAAGTGAATGTGAAAATTGTAAAATACCACTAAAAATGAAGCATAGAATGTGTATGTATGCATGTACAAGTTGCAAATTCCACTAAGTTTTGGGCAAGATTGTGAAACTACGACTAACGACGCAACGAAAATCAGGCGAAAGCAGGTGTCCAGAATTAACATCGTAAAACGCAGTAAAGAGGACAGAAAACGACGACATTCGTTTTTGTGCAAGGTGTAAAAAAAATGAAGAGAGCAAGGCAAACGAAAAGAGAAAGAAGGCTACGACGAAAGTAAAATGCAAAAAGTACTGAAACGACACCATTCGTTTTCATCCAAAGTGCAAGGCAAACGAAGAGAAAGAAGGCAACGACGAAAGTAAAGAGCAAAGGGGACTGAAACGACACCATTGGTTTTTATCCAAAGTGCAAGGCAAACGAAGAGAAAGAGGCAACGACAAAAGAAAGGAACAAATAGGACTGAAACGACACCATTCGTTTTCATCTAGATTGCGAACGAAGAGGAAAAGAAGAATCGACGAGTCAGCAGAGCAAAAGGACTGAAACGACAACATTCGTTTTCGTTCAGATTGCGAACAAAGAGGAAAAGAGCAGAAGACGAAACAACAACACTGGTCCACTTTAGGTGTCCACACTTAGGTGACAAATAACCAAAATTCATAAGACACAAGACAACACAAGAAGACACAAGACAAACACGATTAACGATCACGATTCTACAAAAACACAGTTAAAATACATATATGTCAATATAAACTTACCTGGTCCATTCTAACTGCGCTCAAACAAATTGACTCCAGACATTCCTCATTGATGAAATGCGCCGTTATGGTTAGAAACGATCGGGTAGAGTTCGTGATTGTAACAGCATCGCAGGTAAACGCGACGTACTCAACTTTATTGAAAATGTCTTTAACTATTAATACACATTGTTCGTATTTTTCTTTCAATAATGTTGTTATCTGAAAGAAAGTATATATATATTAGCAAAGTAAATAATAAAAGAAATCCGTTAATACTTGCCTTGGACCGGCCAGGAATCTTAAATTGCGGAACACATTTCTTATGAAGGTGCGTTAAACCTTCTTTCTCTACGCACCGGACAGGCATTTTATCTTTGCAAATCATAAAAGAAATGGCTTCCGTGATTTCATTTGATTTATGTGCATTGTCTGAAATGAAGATAAAGTTAATAAAATCAGATTACACATTTTAGCAAACTTTACCTTTAAAAGCATCGGCATTCCTGAATGACTCCATTATCGACGGATGCTCTCTAATGTTCTTCGTATCCTGTTATGTGAATATTTCAGAATTAGAAAAAACAATAAAAAATCAATCAAAATTAGATTTAATTGTGTAAGTTTGTCGTCGATTTTCGGTGTGTTTGTGTGTTACAAATTTCGCGCCATTATTCTGTAAAAACGCGGAGTTTTTATTCACACACACGCATGCACTGAAAACAGGCGCCATTTTAAATATATACGTACCTTTTTTTGAATGCACTTTATGAATGTGTCATAATGCTTGTTTTTTATGTGCGACGTTCCGCTTGTTTTAATTAGTTTCCCGCACAGATTACACTTTGCCGTGCCGTTTTTTATTTCATCATAGTTTGATTTGATTAAGTTTAAATCCATTTTTCCGTAGCGTCTTTTACTCGTTTTTATGCTTTAGGGAGAGTGACCAACTCACAAATTTCATAAAATATCAAAAAAAAATATCGCATATTTGATATATCGGCAATTATAAAATCACGATATAAATATTTCATTTTTTATAAAAAATATCGATATATTAATATTTTGATATATTTTCGGAAAGCCTAGTTTCAAGCTTCAGGAAGGTCGTGTTTTTACTACATTGGACTTCGCTAATGGGTTTTTCCACATCCCAGTACACGAGGATTCTCGGATATATACCTTTTGTCACACAGAGTGGAAATTTGAATTTTATTACGTACCATTTGGGATAACTAACTCCTATCCAGTATTTCTGAGGTACATACATATATATTGTTTTAAGACCATTGATAGAGGACGGTACATTGATCTTGTATGTGGACGATATTATTATTCCGCCAAAGGATGATCAAGAAGGACTCGAAAAGTTACAGAAGGTGTTGCGTATCGCAGAGATGTCCGGATTGCGTATAAAATGGGTGTTACAGCGCAAGGTTAATGGTTTGGGGTACATAATAGAGAATTCAACGATAAGACCATCTTAAGCGAAAACTTCGGCAGTTGAAAATTTTCCAATTCCGAGAGACAGGAAAAAAGTTCAACGCTATTTGGGCCTAACTTCCTATTTCCGTACATTTTTTAGGAGTTTTGCTGTAGTTGCCAGACCGCTGGTAAATTTGATGAAGAAGAATGTTCTTTTCAGAATGGGTAAAGAATAGTTGGCAGCATTCAATCAGTTGATAGTTTATCTATCCTGTTCTCCTGTTTTGAAGTTGTTCATACTTGCGATGCAAGCATGTATGGGTATGAAGCCATCCTTTTACAAAAGGACTCAGAAGATCATTGTTTCCACCCAGTAGAATACATGAGTCGTAAGAAAAGTATCCTTCATAGAGCTTGAAGTACTCGCTATAGTGCAGGCTCTAAAGAAGTGGAGAGTGTATTTGCTTGGGAGAAATATCAATATCAATACAAATACCAATATCTTTACTGACTGTAATACTTTTGCGTTAACGATGAAGAAACAAGATGTTCCAGTGAAGGTGTCTCGTTGGGCCTTATTTCTGCAGGACTTCGATTATGAAATTATGCATCGTTCAGGGACAAAGATGAAACACGTCAATGCATTGAGTAGACTGCATTGCTTATTGTTGCAAGATTCAGTAAGACATCGAATAAAGCAGGCTCAAAGTGCTAGAGTCGGGTTGATACGACTTTTACTTGAAGTATGCTATTTTGCACAAGGAAGTACTCGCTATCGATTTAGTGCAGCGTGAATACTTTATTCCAGAGTTGTTAGGGAAAGTAGATAGAATTGTTAAGTCATGTGTGGAACGCGTTGTGAGCGATGCCAAACTTGGAAAAAAAGATGGTTAATTAAATGTGAAATCATAATGACTGCACATCGTCGAGGGCATTTTGGTATTAAAAGAACTATCGATTTAGTGCAGCGGGAATACTTTATTCGAGTTGTTAGGGAAAGTAGATAGAATTGTCAAGTCTTGTGTGGAGTGCATTGTGAAAAAGTTGTAGTAGTTGTCGACGCTTTTTCTAAATTTATTTCGCTCTATCCAACAAAGAGTACAGGCGCTGGTGATGAGGTTAGGTTGATAGGTTGCAGAAATAAGGCGAAGTTTTTGGAAACCCGAAGCGTGCAATTACAGATGGAGGTAATGCATTTACTGCTAATGTTTTTGAGGGAAATTGTAAGGAACAGGGTATCCAACATTTGCTGATAGCGACAGAGCTGCAGCAGGAGAAGAGATTCGCAAGATAGCCAAGGAGAACATAGCAAAAAGGCCAAAATGAAAATCGCAAGTCATTTAACAGATTCCGGAAGCCAGAAAGAGAACCGGTACAGGATTATAGCTGAAGGGGTCCTTATATTGTCACGCGTAAACTAAGACATGGCAGGTATATTGTTGATAAGGTGGGCGATGGTGAATGGCCTTTGAAGATCAATACTGTTGCAGAGTATATGAAGATGTGGTCTCAATCATTCGTATTATACTTTAACTTAATTAACACGAAGAATAAACATTTCACTTCATCGAACAATACGACGACGTGTGCTGTTTTTATTAACGCAAGAAATTTTTGCCGCGGCCCACTCCAGGTGTTAGAAGATTACGCAGTTCTTCCGCCTCAAGAACACCGATCTCGGTGACTAGAAACGTTAAGTCCGCAGGTACTTTGGTCGTTATTTCGTTTGTGTGGAACGTATAAGTCGCGTTAAGTCCTGCCCTAAAGGAGCTTAAAATTACGATCCAAAGTGTTCGAAACGGACTCACTCCAAGGTCTCCACTGAAAATAGGGATAGCTTGGTCGATGGAGATGGACTCCATCCTAAATCCGAGGTATTTGACGCTAGAGGCGATCGAGGACAACCCTTCCATTCCACATGCTTCGAAAGGCGATTCGAATCCACCGCCGTCCAGAAGTAATCCGTTTCGTTCCCTCGCACATGGCTATCAGAGCCGAGAACAAATGCCGTTCTTCTAAGCACTGCCATGTTTAATATTTGCCGCCTGGGTCAAAATTTTCAAGCTTGCGCTTTGCTTGAGGCCTCGTTCCGAGGACACATTCATTACGAAACGTCTGGTCACATCAAATTGCCATTCCAACCCATCCAGGCACATATCTGCGCTATCAATCAATCGCTCAGTCGAAGATTTCCATCCGTGCTCCGACTATTATTCCGGAATTAACGCAGAATTATCCATCGTATCCGACGTCGCAAAGTTGACTGTGAGACTTGACGAGCATTACATTGGCGGATCCTACATTTTTTGAGACCTCACCAATCGTTGTCCTGCTTGGAGCTGACATAACCTGAGCTGCTGTTTTCCAGCATACATGAGTTATGAGTGGCAGTTCCATCTTCCGGTTTCAACATTCTTATTGTTGACTAATTAAGCCGTGGGGAAATTGCGTGAAAGTCGGATCAACAGATAAAAAAAAGTTTTTGGAACTATTAAAATTTGTCTGGAGTATTTTATTTGAAAAAATAAATGTGTATTAATCTTGTATCTTATCGTAATTTGAAAACCTTATTTTAATTAGAATTAAATTGGTTCGAAAACAGCATATAGTTTTATTAATTAAAATGTCTTACATTGTATACAATTTAAATATTTCCTTGAAAATTGTTCAATATGTTATTGCTTTTTGCATAGTTTTACTATTAAAATGTTTATGGAGATTATTATATTATCACATGATTTTCATATAGGCAAGAGATTTAAACAATTTTTTGTAACTTTATAAATTTTATATTTCGTTGAAAGCTAAATAAATCATTGTTAAAATCCAATGTAATATCCATAAAACCAAGTTTTGGTTTTAAAATATTGAAAATACTGTAAAATGGTTATAATAAATATCAATAAAATTTTTTATTTTTATTAGTTGTATTAAGTATTTATGTCCTTCTTTAAGGCCTAAGTATTTTATTGTGATATTATTTTAAAAGATTAAACTTACAAGAACAAATTGTATGTCTTATTTTAAAAGTATTTTGGTATTAGTTTCTAATGTTAAAAATGAATCAAATTTATTTTTAAAGGATTAAACTTATATTAATAATATATACGAATAATTAATTCTACATCTTTTATTTTCCTTTCTGCGAGAGTGTATAAACAAAACAATTTGTGTTAACGGGTTTTAAACACGAATATTTTTGGCGTTTTATGTAAACTTCGCATTATTTTCACTGGAAACAAGATTAAGCGGTACAGTCAATTCCGCAGTTTCACAGCTGTCATTAAAAGACGAAACTTTGCCTTTTAATAAAATATTTTTGAGTGCTGCTGCAGATTCGGTTTCATCAGTTTCTTTTTTGCATTTCTGAAATGGAATTAAGAAGTCTTATTTTAACTATAGTATGTATCAATTAAAACCGGATTTGTTATAAAAAATTTAAAAAACGGTTAATCATTAAAGGGAAACAAGTACATACTTACATTCAAAACATGGCCGGAAATGTTAATTGTATCTTGAGACGTCAAGAAATCAAGTTTTGTTTTTTCTATTGAAGAGCACGATATTTGCTTTTGTTCTGTAAACAGAAAACAAATGAAAATACCAATTTCTGTAATTATCTTACATTTTATTTGAGTTTTAACGAAACTTTTACCAAGACAATATAAACACTAAGATGTGCCGCGCCATACAAAATGTTCAGCTCGATTCCTGACGGGCTGGAATTTAAAAGTATTCCAGCTTGAAAAAGAGAGAGACAGATAGACGGAGAGACAGAGAGCGCTTTAGTGGCACACGTTCTGTACGTGAGGCTGAGCTTTAACTGTATGTGTGCACATATTGTAGGGCTGCTTGTTTGTATTGGTTGTTGACGACGCCGCTGTCGAAGAAAACACCCATTACTTTCGAATTAAATGGAGATTATGATTTTCCGATCTCGCATGCCCAAAATATAAAAAATGTTATATATACCCAGTAAAAAATCAACAGCAATAAACAATCTCTAAGAGCCCAACACATTCCCAGCGCAACGTAATACGATCGCACTTGAATGTAGCGGGCAACGGCCAGAACCTAGTCAGCATAAATGCAGGGTTCTGACCGTATACTATGTGCATGCGCCTCTCCGTTCTTCAGCAACGTTTCCGTTGCTTAATATATAAACACACATACATACATATACTTATGTATGACGCTGCTCCGCAGCCGGCTTCGTCAGCGTAGAAATGGGCAGCGTTAGGCTAAGCTAATCTACAAGCTGAATTATAAGATCATTCTTGAAATATATTTGACTTCGACCAGAAGTGTTGAAGTCCCAACCAAAACCTAGAAAACACATTGGACCTTTTACATTGGACCTTTTACAGTATATCCTTTATATGCTAATTTTGTTTAATGTACTATAAACGAGTATAATGAACGAATATATAAAAATGCAAAATGTATATCAGATATAACATCAAATTATATTAATTGTCTATAGGGTATTAGTGCGTCGCGACAACAGGCAACACTCAGAAAATAAATTTGTGGCTCAAGAAATCTTCTCAAAAGTATTTTGCTGGCAATTTCGGCAGCTCGGCACACGTACACACATGGGTACTTACAGATCCGTGTGTACTCATACAAGCAAGCTCATTCTATTTTGAGATCTGCGAGCGCACTGGAGTTCGTGAGAGCGAGATAGCGCTCTTCATAAAAACAACCCTCCCTACAAAACAGAATTGTATGAGCGTTGGACATCTTAGTGTTCATATTGTCTTTGCTTTTACCCTATCTGTGTATGCATTACCAATCTAGTAATATTTAAAATATTTTTCAAAGCATAGTATTCAAGGGACAACCGCACAGGTCTGCGGCCATTTGCTAAGTTAATAACTTTTTAACGAATAAAAATATTTTCATGAAATTAACATGAAAACTGAAGACTTTATTATTGTACAATCTCTGCATTGCCGCCATGATTTTTATACCCGGTACTCGAAGAGTATAGGGGTATATTAGATTTGTGGGGATAACGGTTGTGTGTAACGCACAGAAGGAAGCGTTTCCGACCCCATAAAGTATATATATTCTTGATCAGCATCAATAGCCGAGTCGATATAGCCATGTCTGTCTGTCCGTCCGTCCGTCTGTCCGTCCGTCTTCATTTGCGCCTATATCTCAGAGACTATTAAAGCTAGAGCAACCAAGTTTTGTATCCAGTCTCCTGTGTGATCACACTACTCCAAATGTAATTCAAAATTTCGCCCCGCCCCTTTCCGCCCACACAAAGGACGAAAGTCTGGGGCGTACACAATGTTGAAGATACGAGAAAACTAAAAACGCAGATTCATAGAGAATGACCATTTCTATCAGAGTGTTGAATCTGGATCAGATCGGATCATTATTATAGCTACAATGAAGAAAACCATTTCGAAAGTCATCATTCCCTCTCGCTCTCTCTCACACGCGACCCCATCTGCTTTGCTTATTCGTATAAATGAGCGCCTAGTTCTCAGAGACTATAAGAGCTAGAGCAACCAAACTTTCTATCCAAGCTCCTGTGATACCGAACCAGCACAAGTTTGTTTTAAAATTTTGCCACGCCTCCTTCCGCCCCCAAAAAGACGAAAATCTGTGGAATCCACAATTTTTAAGATAAATGAAAACCAAAAACGCAGAATCACGAAAAATTACCATATCTACCAGATTACCGAATCTGGATCAGATCGGATCAATATTATGGCCAGAAGAAACAAATTAAATTTCAGTGGCTACGCAACGCCTGCCAAGCGCTGACTCATGCCCCCTCCCTCTCTCTCTCTGTCCTAAACACTTGTACGTCTCAAATATGTAGTTATACATGTCATGTAGAAATGTAGGCGCAGATATACAAAGCAAACAAAATTGGAAACATGTATAAAAATTCCAAAAAATTCATTTTTTTAATTTAAATATTATTTTTGTCCCTTTTGAGAACATATAATAAATTTCATAAATCGTAGGCTCATATATGTATGTATGTATATATATACTGACTGAGTACCGGGTATAAGGTAGAGCCGCGGCAAAGGCCGTTCCCTCTCGTTAAGATTTTGATTTTAAATCTTTTTATCTATTCGACACAATGTTTCCGAAGGGACGTTTCTTGCTGAGCCAGAATTCACGGTCGAAAACTTTCTATCACATCATATTTTCGAGAAAGTAGGGGTTGACGGGATGGCAAGTCTTCGACCTCGGATTCAGGTTTAGCACGGAAATCCCTTCGGACACATTTTGACGCATGTTATTCGTAGACAGAAAATGTATGTTTGCAGGGCAGTGCAATCTTTATTTTTGAGCGACCGCATTAAGAGGTGTCCTTATGTAGTCCTGTCCCGCATTCTGTTCGATATGCGATGGTGTGTGGGGAATAAAATTAAATATGGTTATTAATTCGCTTGTGTACTTAAATGGATTAAATCCAAGACTTTAACGAATTATTCACAGTTTGATTCTTAAATTTTGGAGTGTACCAACAACAGAAAAAAATGCCACCAAAATGGGCGCACCCTGCACGACGAAGAGTGTGTGAAAGAGAGAGAATTAGGAAGCGCATGGTTACTCTATAGTAACCACTGAAATTTCATTTGTTCCGTCTGGCTATAAGAATGGTCCTATCTTATCTAGATCGGGAATCTGGTAGATATGGTTACTGTCTACGGATCTGCGTTTTCGATTTTTGGTTTACTTCAAAATTGTGGATTTTCGACCTTTCTAGGGTGCGGTCTCTTCACAAAGATATGCAATAATATTGCAGAAACGTCTAGCACTAAGCCGTAACATACTGTAATATTTTATATTAATCGAAAAAAAATAAAGTTTTATTTTTCGTCCGGAATAGTGCAGTCCTGGCTTATTTGGAACTACCCCCACGTGATGATTCCCCCGGCCCAGTCTCCATACTTAAATGTTATTAAAAATTGGTGAGCTGTGCTGAAGAACAACATCCAGAATCCCAGGATTTCTAGCAAAAAGGACCTCTGCTGGAGGAATGGAGCAACATAATCCCGTAAACCGATCGGAAGCTTATCTCTTCCATGAATAGTAGGTTAAGAGCCGTAATAAAGGTTAACGGCTTGCATAATAAGTATTAAAATACCTGTTTAACCTTCAATTCGACTAATATTAAACTGGTTTGTGGCTGCATCTTTCAAGCTAGGACTTGTATTTAAGATATATTTTAAGTTTCTATTTTATTTTTAAAACGGAGCAATATTTAAATGCCAAATAAAGTTCCTTTTTAAATGTGATAAAATATACAAGAAATTGGAGCTTAAACATTTTTTTTTTCCTCTAATTTAAAATCTGTAGCACCTTAAACTTTTTATTTGACACTGCATCATCAAGGGTGTGAGTCACTGTATGTATGCATGAACGTACAAATTTCTTTGTACGGATGAAGCATTAGGAACAATAAAGCCGTTCCAAGTCACCGAAGCTATTTATGTAAAGGCCATGGATAATCTCAAACGAGTATATGAAATCGAGTATTTGATTTTTACGAACAATATTTAAACATTGTTTAACCTGCCGAAAATCTTGTAGCAGTCCACATCTTCTTTGAGGAACCTCATCGATGTTTCGTCGATTTATTTAGTGTCGAACTGCACTTCATTTTCGGGTCTCTCGGCTATGCAAAGGTTCAAGTTCGGCAAGTCTGCACCCTTATGCATCAATTGTCTGCGAAAAGGCCACGCTGTGGTAAAATGCAAAGCCAATAAATGTCATGTGTGTGGCCGCTCACATCACACCTTATTGCATTGATACACAGTGTCTGCTAATAATCTCGCGTTGCCGTGGTTTTTGTCGCTTGAAAGAAGATTGAATCATGACCATGAGTTGAAGAAAATGTACTTGGAATTTATGAAAGAGTTCGTCTCCTTAGGCAATATATCTCCTACTGACAATACGATTCTTTCTACTCTACACTACGTAATTCCACATCAGTATGTTCTAAGGTCTAAAGCACGTCTACTAAGCTCCGCGTCAAGATCCCGCGTCGTTTTCGATGTTCTCTCAGGTGGCCCTGAATCATATTCTTCAAAAGGAGCTATACTCAACCCTGCTCCGATTTCGTCTACACAGGTTTGCCCTGACTGCCGACGTCAAAAAGATGTATCGCCAAGTGATGGTAAATGAAGCTAATAGGCAGTTTCAACTCATAGTGTGGAGAAGAGAACCATCTGATTTCTTGAGATTGTACAAGCTTAACACCGTAACCCACGGGACTGGACCAGCCCCATTTTTAGCTATCCGGTGTTTAAAACGGTTGAGTGAATATGCAAAGGTCTCATTCCCTAAAGCTGCTGACTTTATCGGGTCCGACTTTAAGTAGATGATATGTTGACTGGTACTGGTAAAGGAGCAAGGGCAATTAAGTCCGAAGTGTCTCAGGTTCTTCAAATCGCAGGGTTTGAGATGGCAAAGGGGTTTCATAAGACAAAATCGACTAAGACATTAGGACGTGGTTGTCGAATGAAGATGCCTTCAAATTTAAAATTGACAAGTCTGTCATGGGTCTTCGAGCGACAAAACGGAACATTTTGTCGGCGACATCTAAGTTGTTCGACCCCCTTGGTTTGCTAAGCCCTATCATTATAACAGGCAAGATCTTATTGAAGGAACTTTGGCTTAACAAATTAGATTGTTAATTAACAGCGTGGAAGATGTTAAAAAACACACTGTCTCAATTGGAAGAGATATCCATACCTCGGTTTGTGTATGTCGATCCGATGTCACCCGTGCAGATACATGCTTTTGCTGACGCCTCCACGAGAACTTATGGGGCGTGCGTCTATATACACACGTAGGAAAACTGCAGAAGGTTTAAAAATCAAAGTCCAAAGTAGCGCCGCTCAAAGACCAAAACGCTCCCAAGGCTTGAGTTATGTGCCGCTCACCTGCTAGCAGATCTCTGTCACAGAATCAAGCCCCTATTAAAGGTCCCTATCGAACGAGCTGTTTATTGGTCGGATTCTGAAGTAACTCTTCATTGGATTCGGTCTCATCCATCCTCGTTGTCGACGTTCGTTTCGAATAGAGTGGCTGAGATTCAAGAGTGGTCAGAAGAAGCTACGTGGCGGAATGTACCCACCAAACACAACCCAGCAGATATTGTATCAAGAGGTTGTGACGTCAACGAAATCGTCCAGTCAATCTGGTTCGAAGGACCATCATTTTTGAAGGATGATGAAGAATTCTGGCCAAGAACTCTCATTTCGAGCCTACCGAAGATGCTCAGCTAGAAAGGAGGAAGAATGCGGTTGGGCTGACCGCTGCTGTGCAAAGAGGGATTTTCGTCACACCTCAAGCTGCTTGGGGTGTTCGCATTGCACTCCCAATTTGTGCGGAGCTACATACGTTCGTCATCTGTATCATTCCAGTTTTCATGTCGGTCCCCGAGCACTGGTGAGCATCCTTCAGGTCTGATCATGTATGCGCTGCTTTAAATGCAAGACGCGACTGCTGACGCAACTTATGGCAATTTACCCGCAGATCGACTCCGTGCAGTCCATTTGCAGCTTGCGGCATCCATTTTTGTGTACCAATTTATACGACATTGAAAAACTCGAGGAAGCCCCCATATAAGTTATACATTGCGCTTTTTGTGTCCTGTGCGTCCAAAGCGGTTCACTTAGAAATTGTTTCAGACTTAACTACCGACTCTTTTTTATTGGCTTTCCAAAGAAGATATCCCCAAGTCGTCCACTGCGGCAACGCAACGAAATTCGTCAGAGAGCGAGCCGCCACCTCAGCGCTCTGCGGGTGAGACTCGAGGAGCAGGGGGACATCCGCATCAAAAAGCGGAGGCGAATTTGCCAATGGGAGGCAGGTGTAAAAACTGCAAAAAAACCTACTCAGGTACTCCGGTAGGCAGCGCGCTCCTAACCGCCGAAGAGCTCGCCACAGTCCTCGTCGGGATCGAGGCGGTCATGAACTGCAGGCCGCTGGGAGCCCTCAGCCAGGGCGACGGCGAGGCTCTAACGCCCGGGCACCTGCTAACAGGCGGTTCGCTCATCGCCCCCCAGCACTGCGGGCTCCAGACCAGGAGAGTCTCTGCTGCTTACGGCGATGGCGACTTGTCTCGTCCGTCAGGCAAGCGTTCTGGCGGCAATGGTCCAACGAATATGTCCTGGGGCTGCAAATTCGTGGCAAATGGCACCAACGGCAGCCGAACGTAACCAAAGGGGACCTCGTCGTAGTGGCCGAAGACAATCTTCCGCCGCAGGAGTGGCTCGTCGACAGGATAGTCGCCACGTACGCAGGGGAGGACGGCATGGTCAGAGTCGTCGACATCCGGAGGAGTGATGAAGCGGAGTTTCGGCGGGCCATCCACAAGTTGGCGCCGCAACCAGGTTGTTTGAAGCCTTGCAGGTCTCAAGCCTATATATAAAGTTACAGCAACCCACCAACAAAATTTGAATCAAAACAACTTGCCAAACGGCACATTTGCAACACAACATGGATAAAACTTGACAATAGAATTTTTGGAGGAAAAAACACGAATGCATCTTACATTGCCACAAGCCGCGGACAGCGCGGATAGATCTGACGGCTATTCAATCAATCAAAGATTGGTTTTTTACAAGGCTCAAATTTATTTGTTGGCACAATTTCGGCAAAGCACTACATACTGAGTAAGTAGAAATGTTAAAAATCGAGGAGGAACGTTGTGACCCGCGGCAAAAGCTGCTGCTCTGCTTTATACTCGGTACTCAGTCAGTATATACATATGCAAACTTACCATTTATTTAAATTATTATATGTTAACAAAAAATTTCAAAAAATTTAGTCGAACCGCCCTGAGATATTTTTATGTATTATATTTCATATATATTTATATATTCTATTTTTCGTTATATATGTTTTTTACATCTGTCTTCTACATTTCAACATAAATATTTACGGCTCGTGGGAGAGAGAGGTTTGCGAGAGAAAGAGAGGGAATGATTAAGCGCTTGAAAGGCGTTAGACAGCAACTGAAATTAAATTTGTTCCTTTTGGCTAAAATAATGATCTAACCTGATCAAGATGTAGCAATCTGACAGTATCTATGTCATTCTTAATGATTTTTGTTTTCTCATATCTTAGGGAACCAAATTTACTCTGATGATGAATTGATTGCATTGGTTATGGAAAGGAGGAAGTACAGAAGACGGATGCGCCAAAATGTCAAAATTATCAAAATGCTTCATTTCCGTGATCCGTCAAGGAAATGGTCTTGCCTCCACTGCTTTTATTAAAGCAATCTTCTTTGGATTTCGTTTAGCTTGCGGGTGCTAAAGCTTGTAAAAAGCAATCGAAAAATGCCTGACCATATATTTTCTATATGAAGTTTGGCAGTAATTTGGGTGGAGTTCCAGCAGCGCAGGGGGAGACAGTGCACGCGTGGCTAGTCGACGCACTGTTTGCACGGATGGAGGAAGATCCCACAGCTTCCATGCCCACCTTTGACTCTGCTGTGTGGCTGAACGGGATGAATATCCTGAAATGCAACAACGACCAGACGCGTAGGTGGCTGACGCAATCTGTCTGCCGACTGGACGCGATGTAGGAGGGGGCCAAGCTGGAGGTGGTGAACAGCGAGCAAATCCCCTCCATATCAAAAGGGCTGAAGCTCCTGCAGCGCCAGAGCTTGGATATTCCTTCAGGGGACTGGACGGTGCTACACACTGGGAACCCACTACCTAACGAGGGGTCAACTATGCAATTCGCTAAACAAAAAGATGCGGAGGACCTCATCTACTAAAGATGGGGCATGGGTAGTGTATACTTGCGCCTGAAAAAACGTCACCCCGGAGACAAAGACGCGCACACAATGCAGGCAGGCGAGGTGGAGCTGCTGCTGCTCTTGCGCTGAACGACTCAAGAGAAGAAGAGGACGGTGACCTGACGTTGGTGATCAACCCGTTGAGCGAGTGTGCTGCAGCTCAATCTCAATAATAGTAAATTAGCGTCGGCGGAGCTCTTTAATAGCCATGGAGCAAGGGTCAAAAAGGGAAGCCACGCTCAACTTATGTCTCATTACATTACATCTCATCGGATGCTCTGACAGTGGTGATGCCAGAAAGCGAAAAGCACCTTTCGGTAGCTTGTGCGACGAGAATTTCCAACCAGCATGGGCAGCTTTGAGAAAACGTAGAGATCGGTAAGGAGCGCCCTACAAGGGATCAGCTCAATGATTTCATAACTGTGAAAATCGAAATAAGCAGGTTACCAGTCCTGCCGCAGGCTGTTCGAAATATATTTCAAAGCAGCATAGCACAATGTCCCATACGACAACCTCCGAAACACCATGTAAATACTGCAAGGGTTCTCAAAACCTAAGACAGTGCACGAACTTTCAGAACTTAACTCTCCAAGACCGTTCCCAATTTACCAAAACGGCAAAAGTATGCATAAATTGGATAGCATATACACACTCAGCGAAGGAATGTTAGAGCACAACGGCACATCAATCATACCAGAATCGAAACACAATTCTGCCAACAACGATTGTGAGAGTCTCTCATAAAGGCCAACTTCTGCGACTACGCGCGCTTACTGACTAAGGTTCCCAGAGGAAAAAGGTTCCGAAAAAACACAACCTGCCCACAGTTAAACACCATACAAACGTTTCAGGCATTGAATTATGTTTGTACCTCTTCCAAAGTCTGCGAACTATTGCTGACCAACGAGTCAATCGTTAATCAACTCTCGTCGATAGCGAATCAGAGTTTATAAGTGCAAATGAGTAGAAATGCAATCAAGAAAGTCAAGCATTTGTTTTGGCCCGTTAAGAGTAACGACAATGTGCCAATACGCTCGGATGCAAAAAACGTTAGAGAAAGATTCCAATATCAAATCTCAATATAATAACGTTTTAGCCGAATATACTTCTCATATCTCATATCCATTCTTGTCCACCTCGACGATCGTGCATACCAACGGATACTCTTCCAACCCAAACTGGGCGCGCTTTCGCGCTATTCGAACGCTCCATCAGTCAGATTCCGACTGTAAACAGACGTATCCCGCAGCTTCTATTATTCTCCTCCATGAACCATACGTTGACGATGTTTTAACAGTAGAACACATTCTCGAACGTCCTAAACTAACATAGTCTCAAATTACAGCAGCACATGCTTTTGTCTCAAGAAAAACACGGCAAATCACCAGCAACTTTTATGCCACTTCCCAAAAGATGAGCTGCTGGACTTTCTAAAATTTCAAAAATTTTCTAAAAGATCCAGACTAAAGCTCACCACGCACTTTAGGCATTCGATGGAATGCCAAAGAAAATGTCTTCTAATACAACATTTATATTCCAAGCTAATTTTCGTACGTTGGCGCAAGTTCATCCAAACCGCGAGCGAACACGTTTCCGAACATTGCAGCAGCCGAGAAATGGAATGGCATTTCTTATACCTCCCTATGCTCCTCACACGGGACGGCTCTGGGAAGCAGCCGTGAAAAGCTTCAAAAACATTTCACTCGAGTAGCAGGCCAAACCACATTCAATATTGAAGAGTTTCTACAATCTAGAACAATTACACCCTCTAATGCCTGGACATTTTTTACGAGACGCGCCCTTGACAGCGTTCCCTAAGGATAACAAAGAGAATCTCTTCACAAATCGCTGGCAAAAACTCAAGATCGTGTATCAAGAGTTCAGCAGAGGATGACGCCACGAGCATTTACACGAACTCCAACAAAGATACAAGTTGAAACGGCCAACCCAAAACGTCGCCATAAACGACGTAGTCGTCATCAAGAACGACTCCTGTGCTCCGACATACTGGCGTACGGCGTAGACACCCCAAAAAGCCATTTAGTTCGCAATTACTATCTCGACCTTCTTCCAGCCAACAAGTTCTTAATACTTGACAATTCCGTCCCTTTTTCACGGATGGGATTCAAGTGCAAAATGTGCAACTAGTATCCCGCTGACAGGAAACAGAAGCCAGAGTAATTTGAAACTCGGCTTGCGAGCATAACGAAACTCTAGGATATGTTTTCCAAGGAGGAAACAAATATTCAAAAGATAATTCAAGGGCTCAACAACAACAACAACAACAATTGAGCACAATTATTTCACAAATCAACATTTTAAATTTCAAAGATGAATTGACCAAAATATTATTGTCTTCTGCGATACTGCCAGAAGTTCCTCAGCCTGGGGACAGTCGATCGACGATGTACGGTAGATGTACTGCGCTACTGCGTGAACCTATTGGTCTCGACGCATCGTCGCCAAGTGTGCGATTCCAAGGACGTGGGTCACAAGTGTGGAGACCTCCACATCCCTGCATGCCAATGATGCGACCACCCACGGCCGGAGTCCACCAACAAGAAGCCAACTTCAAAGCCTCGCCCAACCTTATACGAGTTCAGAAAAAAAGGATGGTTCAGCAAAGACGGCAAGGCCAAGGGCCACCAGAGCTGATTAAGGACATAGGAAAGCGCCCGGCATCCACGGAGCCCATCGCCAGCCCGTCCGCTGGCGTATATGAAGCTGGCCATACACAGCTTGGCACGCCTACAAGTCGTGCTTCAATAACGCTACTCAACAAAATTACACTTTTTATTTCCGCTGTCGCCCAAAACTTTTTCCGATAGATGGAGACTTACAATTTTGTAAAGAATTATGGTTCTTTTAATGGTTTAGCTTGTTTTTTAAGAATTTAGTGCTTCATTTTTTCACATAACTTAAGTTTCCATAACTGTTTGTATTGAACTTTGCCATTTTGCCGTTAAAAACTGTTACAAACACATTTTGATATTTTTGTAGGAAAAAAAAACGGTTATACATACGTCGGCTAACGGAATTTATCGGCAAAATTCGGCATATGAAGGTTTGGTCAAACGGCTGCAACTTGGCCGTTTATTCATCGATTTTTATAAACGATTTTAAATACCTCAAAAGACGCCTAATGTGTCTATCTAAAAGTAAATGTTAGCCATAAAATATATTCTTTTTCCACTTTTCCTGAGTTTTCAAAGTCAAAATTGCGGGGAAAAGTACCGATCAAAATTATGAAATTTTAATTTGAGATCTTAATATCTTCCAGACTTTAAGCTACAGTTACAAAGTGTCTGGGTCGGATTTATAGCTGCATTTGTCAGCTTTTCAAAGATCAGTACAAACAGTTTTAAGAAACGTAAGTTATGTAAAAAATAGATGCATTACCTCTGAAGAAAAATACCAAATTTGTAAAAAAATTCTTAAAGAAAAAACTAAACCATAAAAAAACCAAAGTTCTTTAAAAAAATTTAAATCTCAAAATCTATCAGAAAAAGTCATTTTGGGCGACAGCGGAAATGTCGTGATGACTAGTTTAATAAAAATAATAGTCTTAATAATTTTATTTGAGATCAAACTGTTACTCTGTTTATGCTAGCTCCATTTTATGTAATTATTTCATGAAATAGGGAAAAAAGTGACTATGAATTCAGCCTCATTGCGTAAAATAGTGAAGCGCTACCCCAGTAACTTTTTACAAATTAGGTAGCAACGCCGGGCGAAAAAAGTAAATAAATTAGGCAAACTGACGACGAAACAAGATGAATAAAAAAAAAACGTTAGGACTCATGCGGAGGTGATTGAGCTTCTTGCGCCGATGGCAAAATACACTAGTCGACACGAATTTCCGCTGTCGCCAAAAATGACTTTTTCTGATAGATTTGGATGTTAAAAGAATGTTTTTTGCATGATTTAGTTTTTTTTAAAATAATTTTTAAAAAATTTGGTGTTTTATGTCTATTTTTCGCTTAACTTAAGTTTCCTACAACTGGTTGTATTGAACTTTGCAGTTAAAACGAGGAGGAACGTTGTGAGCCGCGGCAAAGGCCGCGGCTCTACTTTATAACCGGTACTCAGTCAGTATATATGCACATACATATGTACATATATGAGCTTAAGATTTATGCAATTTATTAAATGTTCGCAAAAGGGACAAATTCAATTTTGGGCAAAAAAAAATATTTCAAAAAACGAAGTCAAACCATTTTTTGAATTTTTGTACATGTTTCCATATTGGTTAAAATATGATTTTTACATCTGCTTCTAAATTTCTACATGACATTTGTTCCTTCTGGCTATAATAATAATTCGATCTGATCCAGATTCGGCAATCTGGTAGATACAGTAATTGCCCATGATTCTACGTTTTTGGTTTTTTTTTATCTTAAAAATTGTGGCTTCCACAGATTTTCGTCCTTTGTGGGGACGGAAGGGGGCGTGGCAAAATTTTGAAATAAACTTGTGCTGAATTGATATGACAGGAGTTTGGATGGAAAGTTTGGTTGCTCTAGCTCTTATAGTTTCTGAGATCTAGGTGCTCATTTGGACGAACGCGTAAAGCAGACGGGGTTGCGTGTGAGAGAGAGCGCGAGGGAACTTCATTGTGGCTATATTAATAATGAGATCTGATACAGATTCAACACTCTGATAGAAATGGTCATTGTTGTGTCTGAGTACGGAGAAAACGTTGTGTTCATGATGAGAATATTTCAAAAAATTAAGACAAACTATTTCTGGAATTTTAAGCTTCCAAATTGAAATTGCATAATTTTTTTCGGAATTTTTCCCCGAAATTTTGACTTTGAAAGACAGGAAAAGTCGAAAAAAAAATATTTTAGTGCCTTGATTTTAGGTTTTAGATAGACACATTAATTAGGCGTCGTTTAAGGTATCGCTTATAAAAATATTTTTTTTTCGACTTTTCCTGAGCTACACAGTGTCTGAGTCGGATTTATAGCTGCATTTGTCAGCTTTTTTTAACTGAAAAAACAAACTACACCATGAAAAAAACAAACCATAATTCTTTAAAAAAATTTAAATCTCCAAATCTATCAGAAAAAGTTATTTTGGGCGACAGCGGAAAAAAAAGTCAATTTTGTCGAGTAGTATTATTTTCCAAATTACAAGTCTGGCAACTCTGCTAATATGATTGCATGTATTCGTCTCCGTCGGTTAAACAGGGGTTTTTTAATTGCACGAATTCTTGAATTCATGAAAGTCATAGCATAAACATACTACAAATGTTACCTTCTTATAACTAGCACATTGAAATAAAGTAGCAATACTGTAGTCTAGGGACATTGAAATAAAGTAGAAATACTGCATTCTAGGGATATACAATGAAAATAAAATAAAAAAGCTACCGAACCGGAACCAAATACCGAAAAAATATGAACATGTGATGAATATGTATATGTGATATGTATTAGAGAGACATTAATACACTTGCACGCACCGATACCACAAGATAACCGTCTGAGCAAGTACAACCAAGCACAAGTACGAGTAGCTTGCACTGGTTCGAAATTACGGTGCATACGAAAACCTTCGAATAAGTACCAAATTGGTACTTGCGATACCGAGTACTAATCGAATGGACTTGTTCACTGCACACAAACATACATATACACACACATTTACAAACGATTATACTACATACAATATAATGCATACAATATACATTAGAAAGAAGGACGCTGTCAGTTGAGCTCGACTAAGAGATTCCCTGCAATGGTTTTCTATTTTTACACACTGAACACCTGCGTTTCTGACCGCTTCAATTTTTTTCAGCAAATGATGTAGCAAAAAATTAGATTTCGATACTCGATAGTACTCATAAGCATCGCACATACTTGGAAGTACCAAGACAACCAGAAAGTAGTACTATTCGTTTGTTTTCTCTCGCTGTCATTTGTTTGTAGTCGGTTGATTTTCGTTCCCATTTGCCGAAGCTCGCTGAGCAAAACGAAGCAAATAACGAAAACATATGGTAGTTGCTATTGGTTTTATTCGTTTGCAGCTAATTTTACGGTGGCAAACGAGTACCGAGTATAGAGTTATTTGGAAGTAGACGAAAACGAGTACATTTGTGCATGGAACTATTTTTTTCCTACAAGCGACACATCTGCATGGATATCTGAATCCTCGGCACACAGAATGCATTGTTTTAATTACTTACTTTTTTTAGATCTCTCCAATTCTTTAGGACGCCTGCGCCTTGTGTGTATAGTATCGCGTCTCATTGAATGTGGTCTATTAATTCCGTGAAGCTTAAAATATAATCCACAGGCATTGCACACCATTTCTCCTCGAACACTTCGCCTCCAAATCGTGGTGGTAAGAGTTCCACAGTTAGAACATGACATGTCTTTTTGGGCGCCAGGTAAGGCATTAAAAATGTTAATGTTCTAAAAATATATAACTTAAATTAAAATATATATTTGTAGTTATTTTTATGTACCTTTTTATCTTTTGTTTCTTCTGGCTCGAAATCTGAATGATTGTAAGTTTCTGTCGCCTTTTCATTATTTGCATCGCTGCAATCAGTTTTAGTAGGAAAACTTTGTTTTCTTCTGCATGTTTTTAATTTGCTGGATTGAGCCTCTGATAGGTCCTGCAAATGAAAATATATTTATTTTGAACAAAAAAAAACTAACAATCGCATTTAGGTTACCTTTAATAGCGCTATGGGTTCTTCAGGTACTTTTGTAAATGATACTGTTGACGGCACTGGAAATACGAAAGGCTGACTCATAATGTTACGGATCATCTCTTTCGCATCTTCTTCCTTGTTTTTAGCTAAAAGATTTGAACGACATATTTTACATAAAGTTGCTACTAAAATTATACCCCTAAAGACTATATCCAAGTGGCAGGTATCGGAAAAAAATTAAGTTTTTAGAGGCTTGGTGAAACGGCTGCAGCTTATCCGTTTATCAATAGATTTTTATAAACGATACATTAAACGACGCCTAATTAATGCACCTATAAAAAAATGGATTTGAAAGCTTAGTATTTAACACTTCACGAGGGTGCCGGCTGGACAATGTGCACTGCATTATCCCGGACAAGGGTAATGCATTGTCGCTTGCTCCGTCCGAGGCAATGCAGTGTCTAGCTAGGGCAATGGCCCAGCGTCTTCTCGACCTCGAGTCGGGCTGGCGGGGTCAGGGCCATGGCTAGAGGTGCCTGGCGGGTAGACCTAAAACACTAGGGTGTGGTTCCCCCGAAAAATATTAACCACGTATGGTTGGGCTAAGTATGGAGCGGAAAGATGAGCAAGCACGGGTTGGGATGTCAACCCAAACGTCCGTGGGAAGCGTGTCCTGCTACCACCGGCGGGCACGGGAAGGAGTAATCCTTTCTGTGTGTCGCCAGTGTCCACACCTCGGACGTGACGGGAGCATGTCACGTCAGTTGTAATACCACTACTGCCACAACTCCCCGCTCTAGGATGAGCCGTGCAGGAGCCGTTGTCAAGAGCGTTCTATCCATCAGCAAAGCAGAAGAAGACAACCGTCTCCGCTCGCGCAGGTGGCACAACGGGCGAACACGCCAACAGGGTGGAAGAGTTACTTGCTACCAAAAAGCAGCGCTCGACCGACAGTGCCGTCACTCCGGCGAGCAAGCGGCAACGCGGGCCCAAGCGAGCGGAACGTCCACCTTAATTGGCAAAGCAGGGGTCGAGCGAGAAGATCAGTGATGTGTCCAAGAGACACATAATCATGGCTAGAGGTGCCTTATCGATAGACGTGATGAGAATGGAAGGATGACAGCAGCGCAGTGGAAATTAGTCCACGCGCGGCTGGTAGACTCCCTGTTTACACGGATGGTGACCTGACCATTGTAGTCAACCCGTCGTATGCAGGGGAGCCAGCTACTCATGGCACTGAGTGTGCTGCAGCACAACTTGCATAAGAGCAAGACAGCATCAGCGGAGCTCCACATTGCCAAGGAGCAAGGGCCCGCTGACATAGCTTTGGTCCAGGAGCCCTGGATTGCATCAGGCAATTCTGTGGCCGGACTAAAGCTATCAAATTTCAGCTCATTTTGCCCAACACCGATAAGTAGGAATAGAACTGTCGTACTAGTAAAAAAAGGAATCCACGCTTACCTTATGTCTCACTACAGCACACACGACCTGACAGTAGTTATGCTGGAAAGTGAGGAGAAGCGCCATTTGGTAGCCGCTAATACCCACCACAGTGTGTGGGGAAGCCCCGACATCAACGACCGAGGTGAGTCACTCTTAGACTTTATATTATCAACTAACATAGATGTAGCAAACGTGGGAGAGGAACACACCTACGTGGGTCCTACCTCGTCAAACGTGCTAGATCTAACTATCGGAACGGGAAAGAGTACCTACATATATATCTGGATGGAGGGTACTCGAAAGACCGTCCTTCTCAAATCATAGGTACATTCAATTCAAGTGCGAATTCGAATACACTCCGAAAGTGCTGTACAAAGACAGCCAAAAATTAGACACCGGACAGTGGTCGGAGGGCAGCAAAGAAGCCATGAGTTGTCTTCCTCCCAAAAGCAGGAAAGTGCAGCCATGGGAGTTCCAAGGTTTATAGACCGATAAGCCTTAACTCCTTTCTACTGAAAACATTAGAAAAGCTGCTGGATCTACACATCAGAACCGGGGGACTGATTTTAACCAACCAGCACGCCTACACCAAGGGAAAATCAGTGGAAACAGCACTATACTCGCTAGTAGCTACCGTCGACGGCTTTCAACAATAAAAAATATGCACTAGGAATATTCGTAGATATATCGGGAGCATTTAATAACCTCGCTACAGAAGCCATAATGGAATTCCTAGGAGCAACCAACACCCACCAAGCAATCAACCTCTGTATAAAAAAACCTTGTAGACGGGTGCAATCAGAGTGGGGCACCGCTTCCATGGTCAGAGGAGCACACAGAGACACACCCCAGGGTGAAGTCTTGTCGCCCCTCCTGTGGAACCTGGTGGTCAACAACCTCATTAAGAGATTGGAAAGGAGAGCCCCAAAAATAACAGCTTATGCGGACGACATAAGCGTACTTATCACGGGTGTATGTCCGTCGACTCTCAGCTCCATAATGGAACGACCACTCAGGGAGATATGTGAGTGGGCAGATGGAGTAGGACTTAGTATCAACGCGGACAAAACGGACCTCATCCTCTTCACCAAGAGATACAAGGTACCCCCCGAAAGTCAACCAAACAAGGCTAACCCCTAAAGCACAGGTCAAATACCTCGGCACAGTACTGGCTAGATAGCTAACTGGCATGGAGACCCAACGTAGTAAAGCGGGTGAAGAAGGCCACCACTGCACTTTATGCATCCAAGAAGATGCTTAGTAGCACATGGGGTCTGTCACCCGCTCTGATGCACTGGATCTACATCTCTCGACCAACTCTGCTGTATGGAGTCCTAGTGTGGTGGCAAGCTAATGAAAAGAACACGTACCACAAGCTCATGCAACGAACCCAGCGACAGGCTCTGCCCTGTATCACAGGAGCGCTGAGGTCAATGCCAACTAAAGCACTCGAAACCTACTCGGAATCGACCCCCTCGACATCTACGCTAGGCTGACTACAGGCAAGGCAGACCAGCGCCTGATCGCGTCAGGGAAGATGTCTCCTCAAAGATACGGGCACAGTTCAGTTGGCATGGACCTGATCCCCCAAGTGCCTCGAAGTAAAAAGAAACTTCTTTATGGGACCCGAAGACTGGAAAGCGGGACGGGACCAGACTCAACACCTCACTGAGCACGACCAAGACAGTGCAGATCTATTGGGTTCCCAGCCACCAGGGCATCGAAGGAAACGAAGTTGCAGACGTTCTAGCTAAGGAAGGCGTCGGGCTGATAAACGCAAGAACCGAAAGCGTGCCTGTCTCCCTTAGAACGCTGTAAGGCGACCTGGGGAAGCAGGCCAAAATGGGGACAGCAGGTGAAAGAATACCACCACCTACAGAATCTCGAAAATCATGTGCAAGGAACGCAATGATAAACTCTGCCACTATCTGCTGCACCTTAAGCGGAAGGATTGCAGACTGCTAGTGGGTATACTAACAGGCCACAGCCTGGCTGCGTCGCATGCAACCAGGCTAAACACCACCAACAGCGACATCTGCAGGAAATGTGATGAAACCCTAGAACATCTCATCTGCCGCTGTCCGGCTCTCTCTCAAAAGCAAGGGGAAGATACCTGGGCGCACCGATGCTAGATGATGCTCCAAGAGGACGCCAATGAAACTGCATGCCTTTGCCAAAAACACCTCGATCCTGGGGGACTTCAAAACCTCAGAAACCCCCTCGGAAAGGTCCATAAGAAATCCGAATAACTAAGGGCCATTCTGGCCTATGAGAGGCCCCGTTCAGGGTCGTCCGGGGTAACCTAACCTAAACTTTTTTTTTCGTAGTATTTAAGATATACATTAATTGATCAGATATAGCGTAAAAATAGTACACTCTACATTATAAATTGCTTTTGGCTTTTATCGATAGCCGACTATTCGATAAAAAAAGAACGTAAACAAGCCAAATTGATAAGAAAATGATTAATTCCTCTCAATAATTCGGTTTTGTGGAAGAAATGTTCCAATTTTACAATGAAACAGCTTAAAGAACATTTTTGAATTTCTCGTGACGCCTTTGAGGTAACAGCAATTTTTGCCAACATCGATAGATGTTGAGCCGGTTAAATTTACACCGTCGCGATGGTATTCTATGTATCATTTGCGTTCACCAGCACTCGAAACATAATGGATGAAAAACTTCACTGATCACTTATCAAGTTGTGCTGGTGAACGAATTGGCTTTTCATAATTTCGAATATCTTAAAAACTGGATAAAGAATATTATCTTTATGTGGTTATAAAAGTTATAAAAGCAAGCTTAGCTATGAATAAAGAATTTTCTCGCTTTGTCACAGTACAAAAGCCGCGTTTTCAATTCTTAAAGTTCAATCGAATGTCAAAAACGAGGCTTGCCGTATGCATATACTTACATATTGTACAGCAGTGGTTGAATTCTTTTTGTTGAAGCACCTTGTACAGAATGTCTACAATGTCTTTGGTGCTAAACCGTAATTTCACTTTGCCATTAAGGCAGCACAATTCAGGCAATCAGCAATTATATTCGTAACACATCGTGTAGGTCTGGATCTGCTTAGGGAATTCCTGCAGACATTCTTTCGAATAACCAAATAAGTATGTGTGCATACGGCAAGCCTCGTTTTTGACATTCGATTGAATACATCCAGCATCGAGTAATTCCAAAGACGGGTTGCTTAACAACGTAATTCATAAACGAACGAAAAGTCTAAAAACACGTACGTTGATGTCGTGCGGATGACTTGATGTTGATTCGGAAAGCATTTGTCGCCGGTCGATAGTCGATAGCGATAGGCGGATTTAGTATATTTAGTATTTAGTCTAGTATGTAGAAATGTATGGATTTTGAGCTCTGCAATGTACGGGCATATTTTAGACGCCACGATTTGGCGCCATAGTTTTAAGCTTTCTTTTTCATTGTCGCGTGGTTGAAGCAGGAGGACATACTGCGGTAAGAACAGTTGCATTGTATGAGAGGTTATAATTAAGCATTCTTTTGGACAGAATAAAACGGGCTTACCGAAACACGTTGCTTTTGCTTAAAAATACGGGCCGTTAAAGGCAACTCCACGGGACCACCGACATGATCTTTTATTCGCAGTCCTAGGCAAGACGACTGCAAGGGCAATTTCCACTGGAGCACAGGCAGGCAGCCACCTACAGTTAGAGAGTTGCCAGGAACGCGGACAGCGTTGAGATTGGACAGGCCGCAGGCAGCGACCTAGAGCAGACGCAGACGGCGTCGATTGGACGAGCCGCAGACAGCGACTCAAAGTAAACGCAGGCAGCGTTGATTAGCAAAGTCTGGGCAGAATAGAAGGATGCAACATTCCCCCAGACGGAGTGCCCGATTGACCGAAGGGCGAGTGACGCCTACAACAACAAGTGCGACGCCACAACCTGGAAGTAGTGGTGCAGCAAACATGCTGCCGGCACCGAATGTAACAGCCACGTCGGCCACGCTGAGTCACAGCCAGGCCGCTTCCGAGTCTGGAAGTATTACGACCACAGCTGGAGTATCAGTACCAGGACAGAGCAATCCATCTTCAATGCTGGATCTCTTGGAGAGAATTGCAGCGTTGGAAAGGGAGCTGGAAGGGGTAAGAGCCCGCAATGATGTGAGCAGTGCAGCAGTTGTACAGCCGCCATTTTCGAGTGGTCCGCCATTGTCATTGAGTGGCGATCCGCTCACACATAACGGGGTCGGAGTGAACAGTACAGCATGTTGGCAGCCGCCATTTTATAACGGACCGGCACTGTTTACAAGTAGCAGTTGTGTGACGCCATTTTGCGCCACTAGTACCGCGCAGACAGCGCAGGGAATTATGCCACCGGGTGTCGGCATCTACAACGTCATAACACCGACACCACAAGCTGGATCCTACGCGTGGAATACACCGAATGGAAGCAGTGGAAACTATATGCCACGCAAGCTTCCCGATTTGCCAGTATTTGGAGGTCAGCCCGAGGATTGGCCGATCTTCCTTTGTGCATATACTGAGACAACTCAAGCGTACAACTGTACGGATCTGGAGAATAACCAGCGCTTACTGAAGGCGCTGAAGGATGAAGCTCGTGAGACCGTCAAGTCGCTACTGATCCATCCAAGTAACGTCAGTTCTGTTATGGATCAGCTGCGCTTTAGATATGGCCGACCGGAACAACTTATACGCAGTCAGCTGAACGGAATACGAGAAGAGGTGTCTCCTATTACGGAGCACAATCTGGGGAAGATTGTTCCCTTCGCAACCCGTGTGAGTAATCTCACTGTCTTCTTGCAGTCAGCGAAGGCAGATCAGCATTTGGGAAACCCAACCCTAATGGAAGACCTTGTGTCCAAACTCCCGACAAGCAAACGAGTGGAGTGGGCAAGGCATGCTGCGACGATTATGCCTTTCCCAACCATTGCCCATTTTAGTGCGTGGCTGACAGAGTACGCCAATATGTTGTGCACGATCATGGATGTTGATGGGAAGGAACCAAGACGTCGATTGCTACATGCAAGCATCGACCAAGACCGAGACGAGCAGACACACAGCCATCTCAGAGGTTGTCCAATCTGTGGAGGACAACATGCAGTTAAGGACTGCAGAGATTTCAACGGAGCTTCACTACCAGACAGGTGGAGGCATGTGAGAAGGCATCGACTATGCTTTGCATGCTTACAGAGCGGGCACATGACTAGATCCTGCAATTCGCATGGTGAGTGTCAATTCAACGGATGCCGGAAGAGGCATAACCGTCTTCTACATGGCGCGGACAGCGAACACAGAAGGTCGTCGCAGCAAGGCGATGACAGAAGATACAGGCAGCGAAACCAGCAGTCAGCAGTTTCTACACAAAGCCTGGACAGAGGTGCACCGCAGGCAGCGGATGCGCCCATTGAGAGGATTTTAAATTGTGTCGACGCAAAACGAGGTCGCCTTCTGTTCCGTATACTGCCAGTAACGCTGTACGCAGCAGGCCGACGGGTGGATACGTACGCACTCCTGGATGAAGGTTAATCCGTCACGATGATCGACGACGATGTTAGGAAAGATCTGGGCGTGCAAGGTGAGCGTCGACATCTGGATATTCAGTGGTTTGGAGGTAGATCCACCAGGGAACCTACCAACGTGGTAAACCTGCAAATTAGTGGAGCAGTAACGCGGTGCCGAAATTGCTCATTGGCCTGGATCATGGACACTTGGGATTTCCACTTAAGACAAAGCGGTTTGCCAGACAGGGACCGTATGCGGCCGCAACCGAGCTGGGCTGGGTTGTCTTTGGGCCGGTAAGTGGACAGTTAACTACGCCTTCACCGAGGTCTTGCTTCCTAGCCGTATCATTGGATGACACTATGCAAAAGATGGTGGAAGACTACTTTGATGTCGAAAACTTTGGTGTGAAGCTCGCGCAACCAGTTGCAGGCAGCGACGACGTGCGGGCCCAGAAGATACTCGAAGATACCGCGGTGAAATTGGGCCAGCGTTTCCAGACAGGATTACTATGGAAGAAGGACAACATTGTGCTGCCACGAAGCTATGATATGGCGTACAAGCGGTTGGTCAACGTCGAGAAGAAGATGAAGCGCAACGGGAAGTTCGCGCAGGAATACGCAAGGATCATCAGTGATTACGTATCTAAGGGATACGCTCGACGGTTGAAGCCTAACGAGGTCGCAGAGAAAAGCGACGGGCTTTGGTATCTGCCACATTTTGGAGTCGAAAACCCGAACAAGCCGGGCAAGATTCGACTGGTCTTTGACGCTGCAGCCAAAGTTGGAGGAACATCACTAAACTCGGCGTTGGCCAAAGGGCCTCAACATTATAAACCCTTGCCAGTGGTTCTCTTCCATTTTAGAGAAGGTGCCGTCGGAGTCTGCGGTGACATCAAGGAGATGTTCCATCAAGTTCTAATCCGACCCGAAGATATATGTTCTCAGCGTTTTCTGTGGAGAGATGGCGACGATAAAAGGGATCCTGACATCTACGAGATGATTGTTATGACATTTGGAGCAGCCTGCTCGCCAAGCGCCGCGCATTACGTGAAGACTGTGAATGCTGAACAGTTTCGGCATACGGATCCAAGAGCAGTTAAGGCCATCATCGATTGTCATTATGTGAATGACTATGTGGACAGCTTTGCTACCGAGAGCGAAGCCATCAGCGTATCTACCCGAGTGAAGGATATACACGCGAACGCTGGATTTGAGTTATGTCGGTTCTCATCCAGCTCACCTATTGTGGAGACTGCATTGGGCCCCCCAGGACGAGGTGCGAGCGTCGGATGGGGTGAGTCAGCACAGAAGATTTTGGGAATGTGTTGGCAAGCAGCCACGGATGACTTCAGGTTTGATGTAAAGTTTCATCGAGTTCCAAGCAGCGTATTGAATGGGAGTCGAGTCCCTACCAAGAGGGAGTATTTGAGCTTGGTCATGTCAACGTTCGATCCTCTGGGATTCTTGTGTTGCCTCATGATAACAGCGAAGTTGCTGCTACGAGAGATTTGGAGGCAGAAGATCCAGTGGGATGAACCACTACCAGATGAGCTATACAGAGCCTTTATGAACTGGCGCAAACAAATGGATGCCGTGGAACAGTTCCGATGTCCTCGCCATTACTTTGGGCGTGGACGCGTGTGAGACTTAGAGATGCACGTCTTCGTGGACGCAAGTCAGTCTGCATTCGCGGCAGTGGCCTACTGGAGGGTCACCTATGAAGATGATGACGTGTTGGTGAGCTTCGTATGTGGTAAAACGAAGTGCGCGCCGATGAGAACAATGTCATGGACACTGTTAAAAAGGAACACAGTGTGGCCATCAGGGACATCGTGTTATGGACAGACTCCAAGACAGTGCTTAAATGGATTGGCAGCACCCACCGCCGGTATAAGCAATTTGTCGGCAATCGGGTGGCGGAGGTCTTGGAGTCGACAAAGGTATCCCAATGGAGATGGGTGCCAACAGCCGACAATGCGGCGGATGAAGGAACGCGTTCACAATGCCACGTGGACCTCGGTCAGAAGTCACGTTGGCTGGGTAGACCAGCATTTTTGAGGCAGCCAGCGGGCAGCTGGCCACAGCCTGAATACGGATATGAACGAGATCCGGATGGTAACGACGATGAGGAGATGCCAAGTGAGTTTTCGTTGGTTGCAGCGAACGACTTTTGCATTTCATTTCAGAGATTCTCGAGCTATACTCGGCTACTCAGAACTACGGCCTGGGTGTTAAGGTTCACGCGCTGGTGCCGTGGGCAAAGAAGCGATCTGGAGAAGTACGGTCTCACTGCAGCAGAGTGTGAGGCCGCGGAGAACCTGTTGGTTAGACAGGCACAACGTGAGGCGTTTCCAAGCGAGATGTGGTCGACAGAAGATTGCAAGATGGTCGCCAATGGAAGCGACATTCGAGGTCTGGCGCCATACATTGATGACCATGGAATTCTGCGAGCCTACGGCAGAATTGATGCCGCATTGTGTATACCATACAGTGCGAGGAGGCCTATAATCCTGTCACACAGGCACAGTCTTACGGAAATGATTGTGCAGCATTTCCACGCCAAGATGAAGCATCAGAATGTGGATGCTACGATTACGGAGATCCGGACGAGGTTTTGGATTACGAAGCTGAGACGTGTACTACGGAAGGTGATCTCAGTATGCAACATGTGCAAGTTGCTACGGGCGGAGCCAGCGCCACCAATAATGGGACCCCTGCCAGGGGATCGTCTGGAAGCCAATGGTTGGCCTTTCAAGAATACTGGACTGGATTACTTTGGACCACTGTTGGTGACAGTTTCGCGCCACAAGGAGAAGCGATGGGTCGCCCTGTTCACGTGCTTAACGACCAGGGCGATACATCTGGAATTAGCGCATGACCTGTCGACGGACTCCTGTATAATTGCGATACGGAATTTCGTCTGCCGTCGAGGGCCAGTACATAGACTGCGCAGCGACAACGGCAAGAACTTCGTAGGAGCTGACAGGGAAGCCAGACGATGTATTCGAGATGGAAAGGATTCAGGGTGAGCTCTCAGGCAGAGGCATCGAGTGGGTATTCAATTGCCCCGTGAATCCATCTGAAGGAGGAGTCTGGGAACGAATGGTGCAGTGCGTCAAGAGGGTCCTGCGCCGCACATTGAAGGAGGTGGCGCCGAGGGATCACGTACTGGTGAGCTTCCTGATCGAGGCGGAGAACATCGTAAATTCGCGTCCACTTACCCACTTGCCGGTGGATGCGGACCAGGAAGCCCCCTTGACGCCAAATGATCTGCTCAGAGGAGTAGCTAACCTGCCGGACAGGCCTGGCGAAGATGTGGAGCTGCCCAAGGAGTGCGCTACACGCAAGCAGTGGCGTATAGCGCGACTAATGAGGGACCGTTTCTGGAAGAGATGGACTTTGGAGTACCTGCCTACACTTCTGCGCCGAGAGAAATGGTGCAGGAGAACGGAGCCGGTTCGCCAGGGTGATGTGGTTTTCGTCTGCGATCCAGCCCTGCTCCGAAGAGAGTGGCGTAAGGGCATCGTGGAAGAAGTCTACAAAGGAGTTGATGGAGTCGTCAGACGCGCAAGTGTACGCGTGAATGACAGCGGCCTATCCAGGACTATGATTCGACCCGTCTCCAAACTTGCGGTTTCGGATTTGAGTGAAGCGGTTCTTCACGGGGTCGGGGATGTCGCCGGTCGATAGTCGATAGCGATAGGCGGATTTAGTATATTTAGTATTTAGTCTAGTATGTAGAAATGTATGGATTTTGAGCTCTGCAATGTACGGGCATATTTTAGACGCCACGATTTGGCGCCATAGTTTTAAGCTTTCTTTTTCATTGTCGCGTGGTTGAAGCAGGAGGACATACTGCGGTAAGAACAGTTGCATTGTATGAGAGGTTATAATTAAGCATTCTTTTGGACAGAATAAAACGGGCTTAACGAAACACGTTGCTTTTGCTTAAAAATACGGGCCGTTAAAGGCCCGTAAAAGGCCGTTAAAGGCCGTTAAAGGCCCGTTAAAGGCACCGACAGCATTTTAACAATTTCTATCAATTTTAGATTACATGTAAATTGGTCTGGTGGACCAATTGCGTTTCCAAATTTTCACCAACAATCAGGATTGCAATCATCTATTGTTGAAGCGTTAAATGTGTGTTCGTGTATTACGACTTTCTAGTCATCGTTTGGCATGCGCTCTAGTGCAGTCTTGAAGAGGCTGACCTTTTTTGAGAGACAGTACTCATTTCGGTCCACTCCTAAACGGCTCGTACGATTTTAATAAAAAAATATTTATCTGTACGAACCTGAGATATACCATATAGGTACGGCTATTTAAATACCAAAATATTTCTTTTTGGAAACATGTTTCTCTTTTTAATAAAAAATGTTTATTAGCGGATAACGGTGCGGCTCGTCAAAACTGTGGACTTGGACAGAGGTATGTACATGCGTTTTTGAGCTAGGGCGAACCCGTACCCGAGGCGGTGTCCTTAAATATATTATCTTTAAAGCCTGTTCCCAATTTCTTCGAGAGAAGGAAGCGAATAAATAAAAAGAAGCAAGTGTAGTTTTAAAATTTTTTTTTATTTGTTAAAGCAATGTTTTGCTATGCATATCAGATTATTTTTGCAGATAAATGCAGATCGCGCTGTTCAGATTGCACACTTGAACTAAGCAGAACTCAATTTTTATTAATGGAGCTGTTGTGTTTTTCCTCCAATATTGTCGACGCTTCGATCCGTTGTGCAAGGCACGAATTTTGATATATTATCAAGTCGTTACACCTGTCTGGAGAGCCGATGTTTACATACGTAAGAGTACAACTGAAGTAAATTGAAATGACTATGACATAGACAAAAAGTGCCGTACCGCTTCTAAAACAGATAAAACATTGTCTTGTACATGCAATTTTACTTTATTGCAATTTACTTACAACCATTAAAACAATTTAGCATTGCAAAAAATTCTTCCTCATCGAATTCATTTATTAGGGTTTCCTACTGTCGAACGCCACCATCAATTATTGCAACATTTGTTGCTGTCAAACAAAATCGAAAAAATAAACGAATCTTTGTGAAAATTTCTTACCAGGCAAAACCTAAATAAACTGATTTTGTTAAAATAAACTGATTTTTATTCAGTTATAGGTACATACAGAAAAGCTGAAATATAGGTATTCATGCTTATTTTGTCATTTTTCCCTGTAGAACATAACGTTAAATATTTTGTATGCTTACAGTTTTTAGCATTCTTCCGTAGAGTTTATCTAAAAATGTCTAGACTTGTCTAGGCTAACACTAGTATCTTTCGGAAATTTGGTTCGTTCTGATTTAAAAACAGTAAAATACCATTGTACTTTGCTTGCGTTTTTTTTTTAAGAATTTTTTGAGATTCATTGTTTGCCTTAAAAACACAGAATTTAAATACTTTAAGACTGGATCTGGATCCGACCAGAATCTGATTTTAATCAATATTTTTTTTAATTTTTAGAGCAGATTTTTTTTGTTTTGAAATCCGAAAAAAATATTAATCGAAAAACAAATACCAAAATAAAATGACACATAAAAAAATGTATATAAAAAAAAACGATGATTATACCCGGTACTCGAAGACTATAGGGGCATATTAAGTTTGTGGTGACCCACCCAGACAACACCCAGAAGAAAGCATTTCCATGATCATCATCAATAGCCGAGACGATATAGCCATGTCTGTCTGTCCGTCTTTATGAGCGCCTGGATCTCATCGACTAAAAAAGCTAAAGCAACCAAATTTTGTATCCAGTGTCCTGTGAATTCACACTGCCTTTCCGCTCACACAAAGGAGGAAAATCAGTGGAATGCTGAACTTTGAAGATACGACAAAATTAAAATCCCAGCATTATCGAAAATAAATATATCTATCAGAGTTTTGTATCTGGATCAGATCGGATCATCACAATGAAGAAAACCATTTCGAAGGCCGCGTTTCCTATCGCTCTGTCTCACACGCAACCCCGTTTGCATTGCCCGTTCGTCTTTTTTGACGCCTAGTTCTCAGAGACTATAAGAGCTAGATCAACCAACTTTCAATCCAAACTCCTGCGATATCAAGTGTACTTCAAATTGCCACGCCCCCTTCCGCCCCTACAAAGAACGAAAATTTGTGGTATTAAGGTAAGTTCTAACTCATTTCCTCCCTATCTCGCACACAAATCCACGAGCCGTATATGTAGAAAAGACAGATGTAAAAAACAAATGTAGACACAATTGGAAACAGATAACATCTAATATATAAAAATCTCCCAAAGAATTCCACTACATTTTTTGAAATTTTTGTTTGGAAAAAATTTAATTTAACCCTTTTGCGAACATATAATATATAAAATATATTGTATTAATTACATAAATCGTATTCTCACATATGTACATATATACTAGAGTCTTGCATGATTCCATTTTAAACAGTAATCGAAACATTCATACCCTTGCACGCACCGATACCACAACATACTCGTCTGAGCAATTACAACCAAGCAAGTATAATTTTTCGACTTGCGAGTACGAGTAGCTTGCACAGGTTTGAAATTACGGTGCATACGAAAACTTTCGAATGAAGTACCAACTTGGTACTTGCGATACCCAGTACTATTCGAATGGACTGGTTCACTGAACACAAACATATATATACACACACATTTACAAACGATTATACTACATACAATATAATGCATACAATATACATTAGAAAGAAGGACGCTGTCAGTTGAGCTCGACTAAGAGATTCCCTGCAATGGTTTTCTATTTTTACACACCGAACACCTGCGTTTCTGACCGCTTCAATTTTTTTCAGCAAGTGATGTAGCGAAAAATTAGACTTCGATACTAGATTGTACTCATTAGTTACTCGATAGGACTCATTAGTTACAAGTTACTTCGCACATACTTGGAATTACCAAGGCTACCAGAAAGTAGTACTATATTTTACTCACTCGTTTTCTCTCGCTGTTATTTGTTTGTAGTCGTTCGAGTTTCGTTCCCATTTGCCGAAGCTCGCTGAGAAACACGAAGCAAATAACGAATACATATGGTACTTTTTATTGGTTTTATTCGTTTGCAGCTAATTTTACGGTAGCAAACAAGTACCGAGTATAGAGTTATTTGGAAGTAGACGAAAACGAGTACATTTTTGCAGGGCTCAAATATATACTGAACGGGCATTCCCCCTCGTTTACCTTATACACGTAGAAAAAAATAAGACGATACTTTTTACCTTTTCGAGTACTCGAAAAAAAAAGAAGACGATACCTTTTTTTCGACGATATTAGTCTATATAAACTAGATGGGTCGTTTGAACCACTGTGCGTTCCCCCCCATTAACTTTTAATCACGAATAAATACGTACATATATTTTTTTTTACATACATTTAAGGACATAATCGATATCGATATATCGTTGCGGACGGTCGTGTTCTATTTCGCTCGAGCTTGAATAATTGTTAAAAATTGACAATCTTCTGTTAAAGGAAAGTAATTTGTGTTTTTTACCTTGTTCTGGTGTTCCTAACCTATCGTGCAACGTGTTCGATTTTAGTGCATACGCATTACGCTTACTTTTGTGTATTTATTTTCAATATTCAATTCCTATTGTGCATTCTTAACTTCTCTGCACTTTCTTCATCGCAGCCGTTTTGTTGTTGCCTATTCTAGTGCGGTGCGCTTGCTCTCTCTGAACCGCTTTCTGTATCTACCCTCAGGTTATCTGTTTTCATTCTAACACACACGCACTGCGTTGGCCGCCGCTCTGTGCTTGACTCTCTGTGTTTCTATCGTCTCTCTGTGACTCTCCGTTCTCTTGCCGTTATTGTGATTGTTTTGTTCGTTCTTGCGCGCCCAATTGTGTAACACAAGCTAAAGTCTATCTCTACTATCTAAACTCATTTTAAAAATCTCAAAATTATAAATGAGTCTCCAAAGAGAAGAAAGGTTACACCTAGTCTGCCCAGTGTTCACAGTTCCAATTTTCTTGCAGCTAAAGACTATGACGATCCTCCAATCAGTTCGCCAGCCTTGATCGACTTTGGCGCCAAAGAAATCGATGTACATGCTGGCTGTTCACCTGTGCCCGTGTCTGCCAAGGATGTCAAACTGGACAGTAATGATCATCCCGTGCCTGTGTTTGCCCAGGTTGTCCAACCGAATATTAATGATCATCCAGTTGTCGGCATCACTGTGCCCCCTAAGGAAGCCGTCGATACTGCTGTCAGCATGGAAGTTAACGTAGTCCCTTCCACACCGGCTCGCACTGGCTCCTCAGCCAGCGCTATCCCATCCGGACCTGCTCCTCGGGTAGAACCCGCCTCTGCCTCACCCACAAACCATGTGACCCCTCTTGACCGATCTACTCTATTCGCTGTCGCTCCTCTAACACCTATATTTGTCTCACGTCTTATGGATGTAATGGTTCGAGAGTATATCTTCTCTAAACTAAGCATCAATACCTCCTCTGGCATAGTAGTAACTAAATTTACTTTCAAGGAAAAACGTACTATTTCCTCCTTCAAAATTCTTGTCCCGGAGAAGTTTGTCAAGACTGTGTTGGAACCCTCTTTCTGGCCCGAACACACTATCTGTCATATCTTCAATAGTCGATCTCTATCTTCGCAACCCGCTCCTCGGGTAGGAATCCTTCCTACACCTTTTTTTATTTATTTATTTATTTATTATTTAACAATTATCTGCTAATAATGCCATATAAATTAGGGAGAGATCTAAAGATAAAGTATAATAAAATTAAAAAAAATTAAAATTACAGAATAGCAGAGTTCAGGTGGTTGTAAATGCTAAATGCTATATGTTTAAGGGTTAGTTCAGGGACTGATTTTCTTCTACTGATTTGCCATATAGTTCAAAAAACTGAATTCTTCCCTACTTCTAAAGATCACTTATCAGAATCTACGTGGCCTGTGCAGTAAGCTCACCAAATTACATGCTGATAGTGAAACTTTTGATTTCGACATAATCGCCTTCTCCGAAACATGGCTCAATTCCTCAATCTCGGATTCCGAGATTTTTGTAGACAATTTTAACATATATAGATCTAATCGACCATCTCGAGGTGGCGGCGTCCTAATTGCTGTTCGATCCGACTTAACTTCCCAACTCTTTTCCATCGATGAGCTCAACACTATTGAAATTATCGTAGTTAAAATTCGTCTGCGTTCTTTTAATTTATTCATATCATGCTCTTACATCCCACCGTCCTCTGAATTTACAACTTATATGCTTCACGCTATATATAGTTTCCTTTCATAAAAAGGATCTAAATCTGATGTCTCTCACTACCGCTGTATTTGGGCATCTTCAGTCCGTTTTGTCTCAGCTTAGTGATTCTGATCGTCTTATTGTCGGTGACTTTGATCTCCCAAATATCACTTGGTCTCCATCCAATGACTCAAACTTAATGTTCCCATCTATGCAGCATGACTTCGTTGATTCTCTGTCCGTTACATCGTTAGGCCAGGTAAATGGCATACGTAACAGCATGTGTAGGACCCTTGATCTCGTCTTCACTACCGATGCTTCGAGCACTTTGGTATGTCGAGGACCACCTCTTTCATTCCCTGAAGACCCATACCATCCCACACTTTCAATTGATTTCCTTTTGCCCTCTTCATGTCATAAGTTGTTCAATACCTTCGAATATCTATTGCTTTAAGAAGGCTGATTTTCTCTCCTTGAATACTGCCCTATCTCAGATGGATTGGTCATTCCTTGACGATTTCCAAGAAATTGAGTCTGCCACGAATGCATTCTATAGCTCTATTTTTTCAATCTTTCCCATGCATGTTCCTTTAGTCATCCCCTCCAGAAATCTTTCTGGTCCTATCTGGTTCACACCGAGATTAATAAATCTGAACAATTTAAAATCCCGTATGTACAAGAAGTTTAAAAAATCCGGTTTGCAATCATACTTTTCGAAGTACTCAATTGCAAAATCGAAATTTTCCTTATTTAATACATTGTTCTACAAAAGCTACTTGACCAAATGCAAGCTTAACTTTAAACGCGACAAACAATTCTTCAGGTTTGTTAATTCTAAACGTAAATCTTCCCGATTTCCTTCTTCTCTACACTTAAATGGTAGTTATGCTGATAGGGATTGTGATATTGCTGATCTGTTCGCTTCCTTTTTCCAACGTTGCTACTCTGTCCCTTCTATTCACCTTCTATATCCTAGCCTCATCTAACGACTTTGGTAGCAGTTACTCATATTCTATCCCATTAAATAGTTCCAGTTGTATCTGTCCCCCCTTCATCGATTATGTTGGTCTCTTAACCAATTTAAAATTTTGCAAGTGTTCGTTCTCTACTGGGCCAGACGCGGTTCCGAGCGCTGCTGTTAAACTTTGTGCAGAATCTCTTTGTGTGCCTCTCCTAAAACTTTTCAACTTGTCTCTCGAGACTGGTGACTTTCCCACCGTCTGGAAAGAATCCTATATAGTTCCCTTTCATAAAAAGGGATCTAAATCTGATGTTTCTAATTACCGCTGTATTTCCAACTTATCTGGCATTCCTAAACTCTTTGAAAAAATCGTCAGCTCTCAGCTGCAACATTTTTGTAGTTCTGTATTCTCTGAATCACAGCATGGATTCGTTAAACGTCGCTCAGTTTCTACTAATCTCCTTGAATTTTCCACCTTCGTAACTTCGGGATTTGCTAAACAGTGTCAAACTGATGTCGTTTATACTACTTTAGTAAAACCTTCGACTCCGTCAATCATAATCTACTTATTCATAAACTGTCTCTTCTAGGGTTTCCGACTAAGCTTCTATATTGGACTAATTCTTACCTTTGTAACCGTTCTCAACGTGTCTGATTTAACTCCTCTCTCTCTAAACCTGTTATTGTTTCATCGGGGGTTCCTCAAGGTAGCCATCTGGGTCCCTTGCTATTTAACCTATTTATTAACGATCTTCCACAAATGTTATCTCATTCCGTGTCCTAATGTATGCTGATGACGTAAAGCTATGTTTTTCCTACACTGACCCCTTGTCCTCACTATCTTTGCAATCAGTTCTTGATGCTCTTAACAACTGGTGCTTAATCAACATTCTACCTCTTAACATTTCTAAATGCAATATTATGACTTTTCACCGCAATAAGCCATACCTTTTCGATTACTCTATCAATAACATTATCCTACAACGCCTCTTCAAAGTTAACGATTTGGGAATTACCTTTGTACCTAATCTATGTTTCAACTCTCATATCTCTACTATCTCTAACAAAGCCAAAGGCGTCCTTGGATTTGTCAAAAGATGGTCTAAGGAATTCACAGACCCGTATACTACAAAACTTCTGTATGTTTCTCTGGTCCGGCCTATCTTGGAATATGGTTCTTGTGTCTGGTCTCCTCACTACCAAAAATTTCAGGATATGCTCGAATCAGTACAAAAACAGTTCCACATCTTTGCTCTCCGCGGACTCAATTGGGACCCTTCGATCCATCTCCCTTCTTATGAAAGTAGGTTGCACTTAATTAACCTCCACTCTCTTAAATCCCGTAGAATCTGCAACGGAGTTCTCTTCCTCCATAAGCTTCTCTCTGGTGAGGTCGAATCGACTGCCCTCACCAACCTTATAAATTTGGCTGTTGGTGGGACCTTATCGGCTACTGAGCCGATAATCAGCCCCACCGGGTCTGAGTATTTGCATTAGCCCTTTCGTTTAATTAGTTGATATGTAATTTTACCCTTACAGTTTAAAGGCCTGCATCCAGCACCGCGAAATTTTACTGAAAGGAAACTGCTCATTATTTCGGATGTGTGGAACTCAATTAAAATAGTGTGACCAAGAGCCTAAAAAGTGATTTGCCACTCTCGTGAATCAGCTGTGTTTTGTAAACAGCGCCAATTTAGAAAATTCAACTGAAATTAAAAAAAGGAAGAAAAGTAATTCTGACGATGAAGTGATTGTGTTGGTAGCGGCACATATTGTTGTAAGAAGAAGTACAGCACAGTCGGAGGCGCCAAAATGTCAAAATTATCAAAATGCTTATTTTCCGTGATCCGCCAAATACATGGTCTTGCCTCAACTGCTTTTATTAAAGCAATCTACTCCTCACTTTAAAAATTTGCATATCTCTTTTTGGTTTTGCTCACAGATTTTGCCTCCACCTCTCACTTGTACTCCAGTAAAAATAGGCACATATATTTTACTGACACCCCTATCAGCTGTTCTCACAGTCCACATTCGTGTGGATATCGATACTATCGATAAAAATTCGTGGATCCCGTTTACGTTGATGGATACTGACTCCAGGAAAACACAAACGAAAATTTACTGGCCCCGTTTTTTTTATATGAAGTTTGCCAGCAATTTTTAGTTTCCGCGGTGCTGGATACCCGGCTTAACCGTACATTGTTAAACTTTAAACAAAAATAAACAGTAAACTCAATTTAATATTTATCTGTGTTTTTTTTTTTTTTTGTAAATATTGTGTGTTAGACAGTGAAAAATGCCAGCAAGACGCAAGGGACCCCAGTCACAATTACTGAAACATTACTACGACATACTAGAGCAGGAAGTATAGTCGAAAAATCTATGTGAGTGAAGGCATGTCGTTATTGCGTGAATCTGAATAACAAAAGGTACGAAATGAAGAAAGACAATTGGAACATTCAGACCTTTTAACTAACATCAATCTACTCTGAAGTACCACGCCATTTTACATGGAACAAAAAACAAAGAAAAACCCATTGATGACCTCAGACTTTCCAATTCCAATACTATTGGCCGACTATATTATACTGTCAATCCAAGACAGACGATTGTTGTTAATTAATGTCACCGGACAATTGACTTTCCAAAATATACGCCAAGTGAATGGACAGCAGTATCCAACTTAGATGCTTGAAAAATGAAATTATATATTGCATAAAAATCGAAAAAAACACTTCGTTTAACGATCTAACGATTACATTTAGCGACGCAACGTAGGACGATCTTTATATTTAATTTGCAATTTTACAAATAAGTAATTTCGGTATGAATACGAAATCAAAATCCATCTGATGATTTAATGAATACTGAAATGAATCGTGAACTGTAGTACAACACTGCAGAAACTGCATTATTCTGGCCCATCAACATTCTCTAGAGGCGTTGAACAGAACACTTAAAGATATAAAAAAACAACGATAATTTATTCGACGGGACTCTGTTACTCCTTTTAGGCGATTTCAGACAAATACTTCCTGCCATTCCACGCTCAACATGCGCAGATGACAGAAACGTTTACTTAAAGCATTTGAACTGTGGCATAATGTTTAAAAAGTATAGCTACAAACAAACAAATGGTACAAGATCACTTAGCTGAAAAATTTGCAGAACAATTATTAGGTATGTATGTATATGCGATGGAAAAGTACATACATATGTATGTATGTATCGGCGCATTATCATGTTGATATATCCATGGTTGTGAAATTATAGAAAAGCCTTTTTAACTATTTTTTTTAACACAACGCATTTATCGTTAAGGATAAGAATTTTAGTTGGCAGGGGACATAATAGGAAATGGGCCTTTACACCATAACACCTCCAGCTCTGTTAAGCAAACGGTCCAAATGATGAGATTCGTTCGGAGATCATGGAAATAGTAACTATAACCATCAGGACCTTCCAAATTAAACTTTTTTTTCCATCTGAGAACAGGACGCTAAGCCACTGACAGGTCCAGGCCATATGCTCGCGACAAAAATTGACGCATTTTGCTTTTCTTGCCGGGTTAAGGGGAGGCTTCTTCTTTATTTTTAACCTCTTTAGGTTTGATAGCCTACAAAATAATGCGATAAACAGTGGATACACTAGCCTGAACATTACACTTTTTACGCGTTTTTGCCACAGATTCGTGAGAATTTAATGCTTAATATGATGCGTCTTTGCGAATCGGTGAGCACTGTGCACTGTGCGTGCGGCCTTTCATACTCTTTTCATATTCAAATATCGAAAATGTCGAAAATATCAAAAAAGTTTGATCTGCGAAAACTACGTGAGTTACGCGCGGATCCCAGGCAAGAACGCAACCCTCCTCCCGCCCAACCGACCGAGGGGCGCTGCCGCATAACGCGCGACTTGTTAACCGAACCGATCGCGGACAGGTGTTAGACTAGTCTTCGAGGAAAAGTAGAACTAATCTAACTTAAAACGAGGGGGAACGTTGTGAGCCGTGGTAAAGGCCGCGGCTCTACATTATACCCGGTACTCAGTCAGTATATGTGAGCTTACGATTTATGTAAATTATACAATATATTTTATGTATCATGTTCGCAAAAAAATTTCTTTGACCACCTTTTATAAACCCAAGCACGCCCAAGATCATCAACCCGGGTTATTCACTCAAGAGAACAATCACAATGGGTGTAAGTAACCAGAAAGGCGCTGGAGCGATGAAAAGTCATTACTTTACATTTAGAAGCATTAAGGTTTAATAAATTTGCACAACACCATGACTGAAATCTATCGAGAACGGATTGAAGACAGGTCAGAAAGAGTGTATAGAGTAAGGGGCCTAGATGGCTGCCCTGTGGTACACCCGAAGTCACCATAATTGGTGAGGACAGGGAGTTTTTGAAAAGGACTCTTTGAGACCAGGAACAAAGGTAGCTAGAGATCTCAGGAGATTGAGCGGAAACCATAAAAGATCAAGTTTTTGTGCTAGGAGACAATGGTTTACAGAACCGAACGCTTTCTAAAATCGCTATAAGCAACATCCGTCTGTAAATAACCTTGAAAGCCTTTAACAATGAAGGAGGTAAGCTCCAATAAATTAGTAGTAGTTGATCTCCGCCTTATAAATCCAAATTGATGTGGAGATATAAGTGATCTGCATAGATGTTTCAGGCGAGGAGTTAAAATTTTCTCAAATTTTTCTTTAAGAATAGCGGATAACTTAGATATACCTCTAAAGTTCTTTGCGTCAGACTTGCTACCTTTCTTATGGAGAGGAATTAAAAAAAACTCCTTCCATATCGGGGATAAGCATGAAGAATTTATGGACAGTGCTCGCACAGAGACTCGGCACAATAACTTAGTACACAGCCGGGAACTCCTTCAGGACTAGGTGAAAACACCGGCTTAACTATTCGTAGATCATGAAGCAACGAGCTTTCATTTAACAAAGGACTGAAAATGCCGTTCGATCATCACCGATAGCTTTCCTGCGAATAGGTAGTTTAAAAAAAAACGGGCAAAAATATCAGCGATACTTATTTGCCGAAGTATTAAGAAATGATAGCGAGGATGGGTGTGAGGACGTTCTACGCTTACTGTTTATGAAGCTGTAAACCTGTTTAGGGTCCTGAGAAAAACGTATCCTGCATAAAGATAGGTAGTTCTTATAGAACTGAGCCATAACATAGCGAAAGAGAGAACTTGAAACTTGAGCTTGAAAGAGAACCAACTACTTGAAATTTTTAATAAAGTCTTGATTTTAAGTGTTTTAGAATAGATACCCGATCTAATACGACAGAAAGCGGGACACAAGAATCATAAAATGAGTCAAGAGTGCATCGTTAAAAATGTTTTTGCCTATCGTAACGTCAGTGCACCAATACAAAACGAATCAATCAGAATACCTAATGAGGTTAGTAAGTTTCGCAAACTAGGCTTTACGGACACATTGAGGTAGTCTACCTGACCGATCCAATACAGTTGGTTGTATGTCGAGCGACACTTCGAAAGAAGGATGGTAGGCGGAGGGACTCCACTTAACAACGCTATGGTTGGCCGTTAGAAAGCATAGATCAAGCAGTCGACCCAAGGATTTTTTGACATGGTTAAATTCAGACAGAGACGGGTCAATCAGGCAGTCAACAAAATCAAGTCGTGACATGGGCACTAGGCTATTAGACTCGATTACCGAAGACCAAACAGTTCCTGGCAAGTTAAAGTCACCAAGAACTATCATATTATCTTTATCTGATAGCGAGGAAGAAACAGCGTTTAAGGCGGATAAGTTCTGCTTGTAAATTGCGATATTCGAAGAAGGTGGAATAAACGGGCAAGTTGTGAAAACTGAGAAAGCGGGAAGAATCAGTTTACACACAGAAATTTCAGTTCCTGCTGAATCTGGACTGTGAAAGGTTCCGACGTGAACTTTAAGTCCATTTGCAATTAGAATCCATCTTACTCGTCGAGACGAACGGTCATTTTTAAATGTTGTGAACCGACCTGCCAAAAACTTCAGAACTAAGAATTTCCGGCTTTAACCAGGTCTCTGTAAACACAACAACGTGAGATGCAAATGAGACACTATCCCGGAAAATAATGTTGAGCTTACTGCGTAAGCTTTTAGCATTCTGATAGCTCACTAAAAAAAAAATTGTTAGTTTTTTTAAACGGGTGGAGGAAGAGCGGGAAGATGAAGATGGAGCATTGGTCTGATTAGTTGAAGAGTTATTGGGGGCCTATTTTTCTTCCTAGCCTTAAACTCCGTCACTACCAAATGCTCATGCCAAAATTAGGCCGAACAAATGGTGTTAAAATAAGATTGGGAGACGCTTATTTTAAATGAAGCTATCTGCCTGACATAAGAGAAGTTGTATATGACGAAGATTCATCGCCAGAACCAGAGTCAATTTTTCTTTCTTGTTTTGCGAAACGTTTTCTCGAGCGTGGCATAACTTTTTTCTTTCAACGATCAAACAAAGAATGAACAGCCAGAAGCAGAGAACATCTTTTTCTCTATTTCTAATTTATAATCCCTTTTCCACTTTAACACCATTACACTTTCCAGTGTCTAATTCTTATTCTGTTTTATGCTGTCACACACACAGCTACTTCCATCACACTCATGCTCACGCTCAGACTACGTTGACAGAATCGTTCTGTCTCGTTTTCAAGAGAAACAACTTCGAAGCAAAAACAACAGGCAATGGCAAATGACATCAAAAATAGAAGACAAGGAGAATAAGCAAGGAATTCGTTATAATTTGAATTTTTTAAACGTAATATGCGACATATATATATATATTTCTTTGTATTCTTGTATTCTTTGTAGCAGTCACATCCTTAGTTGTGGAGTCAGGGGCTAACCGTGAGACAAAAACTTGTTTCAAGTTTCTCAAAATAACAATTTCAATTTTACATTAGTTACTACAGCAAAAATTAAATATTTCCAAAAGTTTCGTAAAATAACATAATCATTGTTAATTCATTTCCGTTACTTATTTTATTATTATTATTTTCTTTTAACTGTGTACATCTCACCACTCTACGCCATGATATCAGGATTACCACTACTTTAAATTTATTTCACATGACAATACTATTCTCACTTCTTGGCTTTTACTACCAGGCACACAGTTTACTTCAGATAAACCGGCATGGCAATATCCTTGTTAGTCTAGCTCACAGATTATATCTCAACAAACCGGCCAAATTACATAGCACGCAGTTGTCACCACTATAAACCGGCCAATTAACTCGAACAATCGATCCTCACCAAGATTTCCAACTACACTGCAACAAGTGGCGAACCGCATAACTCGGGCACCCACCTTGCAGAGAGCCGTACAATCTTTGATCGAAGTTTATCACATTTTACTCACTTTCAACATCGCAGTCCTCACTGACTCGATTCGTATCACCTTCTTCGCCAAACTTTTCATTAAACTCAGTGGTAATTCCCTTTTCAGGCATACTGCGTAGAAATTCATGAGAGTTCTTGTATGTTCGGTTGCTATTTAACGCTTTCAGCGTATACCGATCTCCTTCTAGGACTTCTGCCACTAAAAATGGGCCTCTATACTTAGGGTCCAATTTGGTTTGATGTCGTTCTTCATTCTTAATCAGAACATAGTCACCAACTTTATGTCGTATAATAGTCGCTTTATCTCTATCAAATCTAGCCTTATCATAATTAGCACTCTTTGTCATATTATGCTTTGCAATTTGTCGAGCTAAATTAACATCTACGCTATTTTCATATTCAACGACGGGGATAAGACCAAATGGCCTCGCTTCTTTTCCTATAGGCAACTCTAATGGGCTTACTTTAGTTACTCTATTGGGCGTGCAATTAAGAGCCAGTTGAACCTCGTGTAATGCGTCCTGCCAAGAACCCTGATCTGTCTCAACTGCGGTTAACATGGATTTCAGAGTACTCATTACTCTCTCCACTTGGCCATTAGCCCGACTGGCACCTGTTGCAATTAAATGTAAGTCTATCTTTTGTGCAGAGCAAAAATCTCGGAACGCTGTACTAGAGAAACTTCGACCTTGATCCGCGATCTCCGCGACCTCACTGCCTTAATACAACTTTCAGTATCAAGCCTCACCGTATGAGAAAAATAAACGTATTTGGTAAAAGCATCTATTTGGACGATTATATATTCCTTCTGGTCATTTTTCCCGCTAAGCTTTCCAGTGATGTCGATATGAACTGTGTGCCACGGAATATCGATTTTCAGGATGGGGTGTAGTTCAGCTTGTATTTTGCCTGAAGTTGGTTTAGACAATCTGCAGGTAATGCAGTTTTCAACGAATTTGCGGACATACTTGCACATTTTGTCAAACCAATAAAACTCGTACATTTTCTCTAAAGTTTTCTCCCAACCAAGATGCATAATCGCCTCGTGTACATTATTGACAGCAGACCACCTAAACGACTTAGGGATAATAGGAAGACAACGCGTCTTGCCATTTCTCTGAATTTTCCTATACAATATTCCACCTCGTAATTCGTAAGTTTTGGCCAGATCCTCAGAAAGCTCATTACTACGCAATTTAGAAACAATACACGAAGTTTCTTCATCTCTTTGCTGTTCAGCCAACAGCCAATTGTCAGTAATCTCTGTCAAATTTATGTGCACTTCGGCCACACCTGCCGCCTTCGTTTGACCTTCTGACACTGGGTTTCGAGAAAGGAAATCTACATGAGCCATTCGCTCACCCGGTCTGTACTCTATCTCAAATTCAAACGATTGCATATACGACCACCACCGATGTACTCTTGGAGTCAACTCTGCCTTATTGCGAGAGGCTTTAAGCGAATTACAATCCGTAAACACTACAAAATGACGGCCATGTAAGTAATGGCGAAAGTGCTTAATAGCGTTATACACAGCAAGGGTCTCCAATTCATACGAGTGGTACCGAGATTCTGCGGGTGACGTTCGTTTGCTAAAATACTCAATCACACGAGGCCTATTGTCAATCTTATGCAACAAAATTGCCCCATAGCCGACAGCACTTGCGTCTGTGTAAAGCTCAATGGGAAATTGCTGATCGAATATAGTTAGAACAGGTCGTTAGTCAGGATCGAAATAACTTTCTGTCGTATTTGTTCGTATTCTAAGTTCCATTTGAAAGATGCGCTTTTAGAAGTTAAGGCATGAAGTGGCTTTAACATCTGAGAAAACTTGGGCACAAATTGCCGAAAATATGAAACTAGCCCTATGAACTGCCTCAACTGTGTCACAGACTGCGGAGGCGGCCAATTTGTCAAGGCTCGTATTTTTCTAGGATTTGGTCGAATCTCACCTGCTTTAACTTCGAATCCCAAATACTCAACACAAGATTTGAGAAACGAACATTTAGTGACGTTAAAGGAAAATCCTGCTTTGCTAAGTGTTCGCAAAACTAATTGTAATCTATCAAAGGCTTCTTCTTTTGTAGGTGCAACTACCATTACATCGTCCATATAAACAATCACAAATGAGTGGGTGAGATCACCCAATGCATTGTTAATGGCCCTTTGAAATACAGCGGGGGCATTCTTAAGACCAAATGGCATAGCTAAATATTCGGACTGTCCCTCTGGAGTCACGAACGCCGTCCGCTCAATTGAGTTCGGGTGTACTGGGATTTGGTGAAATCCGCTTGCCATGTCAATGCAGGTGATAAATTTAGCACCACTCAATCTAGCTATCTGGTCCGAAATAAGTGGTAAAGATACTTATGAGAAACAGTGTTTGCGTTAAGCTCCCTATAATCTACGCATAAACGATCTGACCCATTTTTCTTTCGAACAAGTAACATCGGACTCGCAAAGGGGGAGGAACTAGGTCTTATGATATTTGAGTTGAACTATGCATCTAACCTGTCCCTTTTCCTCCACACTCAACCTATAAGGGCGTCTCTGAACTGTTTTATTTTCGTCAATCAGACGAATCTCCAACTGTCCCGTGGTCACGCGGCTCTGCGGAATGCCAGTAATAAATGATTTAGAAAACTCCCGTAATATTGATAACAATTGATCTTTATCTGATCCAAGCAAGTCAGTATCAACATTAGCCAGGTCAGGATCACATTCAGTTACTAGGACAGGCATTATCGATTTTTCATTAAACATAGTAAGTGAGTTAGATGTAATTGTCACGCCGATTCCCCGGCTCAAAATCTCTCGCCCAATCATAACATCGTACTTAATATAGTTATCTAGGACAACATGGAATAAGATCTCTAAGGAATGTTCGCATATCAAAACATTTGCCAGTATCTGCAAAGTGCTACAAACCGTGTTGTTACCAATACCCCTTAATACGACTACATTACTTATTCTAGATCCAGATAACCTCAATGAAGCAGTCTCCTTAACGAGCGAGCACTCGGCTCCTGAGTCAAAACAAAATTGGAACGACTCACCAAACTGCAACAAAGTTCCCAAGGGTTCAAGTACGGTGCACATGTTGACGTCTTTGACAATGTTACTCTTATTCGGCGCTCGACGCTCCGGACAAACAGTCGACACATGCCCAGGCTTTCCACACTTTCCACTCCTTCTTTGGGACGCCCAGTTAGTAAATTCATAACTGTCGCCGCCACGGTCTCCGTTCCGGCAAAATGTTGCAGAAATAACTCTCTGAACTGCTTCCATGTAATGCCAGCAAAGCATGTTTGCGAGAGCCAATGTGACGCGCTACCTTGTAGCGACTTGCTAAGAGTCATCACCAAAGCGCTGCCCTCCAATGGATTTTCAAACAAAATGTAATCCACTGTTTCACTCCACGAACGAGGATCTGCGCCGTCACGATCAGGGTTGAATTTGGGCAGTACAACAGCCATGGTATCATTCGCTGTTACTTGCGAACGCTGGACTACTTTAATGAGTTCCGAAAAGTGGCGATTCTGTGATTCCAAGAGAGTTCGAATATTATCTTCACCGCTGACTTCAGGCGTAGCTAATCCCACTTCTGATGACGAAGATTCATCGCCAGAACCAGAGTCCATTTTTCTTTCTATTTGTACGTCTTGTTTTGCGAAACGTTTTCTCGAGCGTGGCATGACTTTTTTCTTTCAACGATCAAACAAAGAATGAACAGCCAGAAGCAGAGAACATCTTTTTCTCTATTCTTAATTTACAATCCCTTTCCAGTGTCTAATTCTTATTCTGTTTTATGCTGTCACACACACAGCTACTTCCATCTCACTCATGCTCACGCTCAGACTACGTTGACAGAATCGTTCTGTCTCGCTTTCAAGAGAAACAACTTCGAAGCAAAAACAACAGGCAATGGCAAATGACATCAAAAATAGAAGACAAGGAGAATAAGCAAGGAATTCGTTATAATTTGAATTTATTAAACGTAATATGCGACATATATATATATTTCTTTGTATATAAGCAGTCACATCCTTAGTTGTGGAGTCAGGCTAACCGTGAGACAAAAACTTGTCGCTTAGGTGGGATCCCCACCAATCTTGGCAACACGGGCCTATCACCTGTGATGGTAGTACCCGGTGCTCCGGGACGTATTTTCGCTGGTGGGATCAGAATTGACGGGACAGCTAAACAATTTGCGGATACTACAGACACGGACGCTACAGACGATTCTGGCTTCATGCTCTCCGAGGTGATAAATTCGGTTACCGAATTTGCATCACCAGCAGCTGTCGTTGCCTTTGGAGTAGCGAACGAAATCAACTGCTGCTGCTTTTTTTGAGTGGTCGGAGTGACCCTTTTGCGTCTGGGAGACTCATTCTGTAGTTGCAAGCCACTTAATTGAGACCCAATGGCTCGGGTTGATTTTTAAAGCCCACGGTCAGCTCCTAAAAGCCTTCTCGGGTCTACTTCATAAGCGACACCATGTCTATCTCGACCACCCGGCATACCTCACAGCTGTAATTTTGTTTAGAAAGAGCCTCACTCACGAGGCCTGTGAACACAGCGCATTTTGCGTGCACTACGCTTTCGCAGAGCCAGCAGGAGATACTCGGCTGATCATGAGTGCTATTTTTCTTGCAAATTTTTTTGGCACAGACAACAGAGTATTCCATTATGAGCGCAAAATAAAAACACGTCTGGTCACTACAAAAGAGATTGAACGTTTTCCATGTTTTTTTTAGAGGTAGTGCTTCTTTTTTTCAAATAAATTCAAAATTGATCATTTTTTTGCATATTTTTTTTTTTAATTTGAATCTTAAAACTCAGAAAGAGTCGAAGACAAATCTATGGCAAAGTCATGTGCGACATGAGATTTTTCTAGTACTATCTGCCGGGGCCTATGACTATAAAATGATTTTAATTTAAGGTATGCGAAAAAATCACCTTCCAATGATTATGATCTGCTGCCAGATCTTAATTGTTGAGTTTGATCTATTTCTTTTTGGGCAGAGATTCGTATAAAAAGAAATAAAACAGTTCAGTACAAAAACCAATTAGTTTCCCCTATACTTTTATAAAAGCTATTTCGCCTGGTAATGCTGAATGAAATATTTGAGATCACATTAGTAGTCCATGTCATCTTAGAAGTGCATCAGAGCAGAAAATTAAATAATTTTCTTCGCTTTTTTGTTTAAAATTTAAAGTAAGTTTATTGTGATATATGTTTTTCATATGTTAAATCAAAATATTTTCAATAGAAAGCGGCTTTGAGACAATCGAGAAAAAATGAAATATTCGAAATATATTACGAAATGGGGATGAACCAAATGATGTGAACCAAGTTATTTCAAGAACTATAAATGCTGCAACTTGGCCGTTTATAGATTTTTATAAGCGATACCGTAAACGACGCCTAATTGATAATAATAATAGTGTGTCTATCTAAAACTAAAAATGTTAATCATTAAATATTTTTTTTCGACTTTTCCTGAGTTTTCAAAGTCAAAATTTCGGAGAAAAAAACAAAAAAAAAATTTGGATTTGAAAGCTTAATATCTTTCAGACGTTATGCTGCAGCTACAAAGTGTCTGGATCGGATTGCATTTGTCAGCTTTTCAGAACTGCAAAGTTAAATACAACCCGCTATAAGAAATTTAAGTTATTTGAAAAATATAAGTATAACCTCTAAACAAAAACACCAAATTTTCAAATAATTCTTTAAAAAGAAACTAAACCTAGACAAAAAAAAAAGATTCTTTAAAAATGTTTAAATCTCCAAATCTATCAGAAAAAGTCATTTTAGGCGACAGCGGAAATGTCGTGTTGACTAGTGTTATTGGATCAACTGTTTATACTTCGTTTGCTCTGAAGTACCATCTCTTCGCCTTCATGTGGCTTTCTTCATCTTTTTGTCTAGTCAAACAATTTTTAACCGGTAGTCGACCGGTTTATCTCACATGACAAAATTAATTTTAATTTTTAGAAACTTTTTCGCTCCGTGAAATATTTACTCGAAGTCGAGAAACCAGCCCTCAGTAGGGAATATTTACTACTCTTAAATGTATTGGTATGTATTAGTGGAAAGTGTATATGAATCACTTGAGTTGTTGCCCTATTCGATAATTATAATTTAACTTACCAGCTGATCGTGCCAGAGCTTGCCAGAGTTGAGTGGTAGCTGCATCTGTTGTGTGATCTGAGCTTACACTATCGGGGGTCTTTCTATCATTGATTGAAGATGTTATGTCCATTTCTAATTTATGAGAGTCAGAGCTGTCGCCAGAATCTAATAAGGAACTGCTATTCGCTTTTACTATTGGTGTATGTTTATAATCTGACCCACCACGTTGGTTAATGGTAATACTGTAGTTCTGAAGATCCTCTTCACTTCTTTGTGACTGTATTGGAGTTTGGCAAAAATTGTGTACTGGAATTGAATTTCTTTGATTCGAATAATCATTCCTTTTCTTTTTAACTGAAAGGTCAATTTCAACTCCTTCATACAAGACATTTTTTTTTGATGGACGTTTTGATTTTATCACAGAACTTTTAATACTTGTATCAATAACTGCAGAATTACGTGGAGATTGAGGATTCGAGCACGGAGGTGAAATTACAATTTTTTTACTTATATCCATAAGAACTGCTGCAGTCTCCAGTTGCTGTTGTAAGCTTTGAAATTGTTCAACATCAGAATCTTTATGAAATGTTGAATCAAATCTTTCATGTAGTGGCCCAGACATACAATTTGTTTGCGTTTTAATCTCATTATTTTCCATATTGTTTGATTTAAAAAGACTTGAATGTAAAATATGGGTTTGCATATCTTCAGTTCTACTCTCAAAATTTCGATTAAAAGTAGTTTGAAAAGTGGAATCAACTTTTTTTTTGTCGTACTTAACTTGTGAAAAAGTGCTTAGCTCAGTCAGGGCCTTAGCTGCTATTGCCTCCGACGAAGATTTTAAAACTGTATCAAGCTGCATTTCCAAATCATTAGAGTCCTGCGAAATATACAAGTACGTTTGTCAAAGTAAATTGAAATAAGTAATTATATACATTTATTTTTTTATTTTATTTTATTTAAGAGCCAAATCAAGTCGATTTTGATCTGATTTTGAAGCTGATATCCCGCTCGGAATAAATGTGTTTAGACCAGGGGTCGGCACGCAGACACTCACATGTTTTTAGTGCGTTTGTGTGCACAGACAAGAGACACGAAGCAACACGATTCATTTTCTCTGCCTCGGCGCTGCCGAGCAGTATAATAAAGTCTTTTGAGCATAGGGCCGAAGCCATACGATTCATTTTCTCTGCTGCTGAGACAGCAGATAAGAAAAACGAAGCCTCGTGTGCTTAGGGCCGACGCTACGCGAAGTTTTTACACTATGTTCCGACTGCGCTGCTATGTGGCCTTTTGCTATGCACAGTGCATAGGACGCTGCTGGCCTCTGGTTTAGACCTTTAAAGAATAGACTAGAAACTTGCGAGTAGAGGTTGAATTAATAAATACTAATCTTTATTCAGAAACTTCGGGCCTTATATGTAATTTCTCCGCTTGCACCCCCTGTTATTTTTTTTAGAGGTAGTGCTATTTTTTACATAATTTAAGTTTCTTTTATCTGGTTGTATTGAACTTTCCAGTTCTGACAAGCTAACAAATCCGACCCAGACACTTTGTAGCTGCAGCTTAACGTCTGGAAGATATGGGTCTTTTAAATTCAAAATTAATCATTTTTTGCGGTATATAATCCCGAAATTTCGACTTTAAAAACTCAGGAAAATCGTGGCTGGGATTTTTGGTTTTAGATAGACACATAAATTAAGCGTCGTTTAAATCGTTTGTAAGAATCTATGGATATACGGCTGAGTTTCAGCCGTTTGACCAAATCTGGTGGGTCTACTCACTAAATTAGGCGTCGTTTAAGTCGTTTGTAAGAATCGATGGATAAACGGCTAAGGTTCAGCCGTTTGACCAAATCTGGTGGGTCTGCTCTCTAAATTGACTTTAAGCACCTGCAGGCTCCCATGCCACCTGCCCTGGCCCCAAATCATATCACTCGCCTCCATAATATTATTATTACCAAGATCCCAGCTGGAAGACGGCCGACGATAAGGACCACGAGTGGCATTGATCTACATAACCTCGAAGCACGTGCCGGTTCTCGTGCCACCCATCTCCCTGAGCTAGGCCGTCCGTCCTACCAGTAGACAGAGGGTACAGGCCAAAAACGACTCCGACCGTGTCAATTACAAACTAAACCAAATTCCCAAGCCTGTATATAAAGCTACAGCAACCCACCAACAAAATTTGAATCAAATCAACTTGCCAAACGGCACATTTGCAACAACAACATGGATAAAACTTGACAATAGAATTTTTGGAGGAAAAAACACGAATGCATCTAACATTGTCACAAGCCGCGGGCAGCGCGGATAGATCTGACGGCTATTCAATCAATCAAAGATTGGTTGTTTACAAGGCTCAAATTTATTTGTTGGCACAATTTCGGCAAAGCACTACATACTGAGTAAGTAGAAATGTTAAAAATCGAGGATGAACGTTGTGACCCGCGGCAGAAGCTGCTGCTCTGCTTTATACTCGGTACTCAGTCAGTATATACATATGCAAACTTACCATTTATTTAATTTATTATATGTTAAGGCTGGTATCCAGCACCGCGAAATTTTACTGAAAGCAAACTGCTCATTATTTCGGATATGTGGAACTCAGCTAATGTAATGTGACCAAGAACCTAAAAGGTGATTTGCCACTCTCATGAATCAGCTGTATTTTGTAAACAGCGCCAATTTTGAAAATTAAACTAAAATTAAAAAAAGGAGTGAAAGTAATTCTGACGATGAAGTGATTGTGTTGGTAGCGGCACATATGGTTATAGGACGAAGTACAGCACAGTTGGAGGCGCCAAAATGTCCAAATTATCAAAATGCTCATTTTCCGTGATCCGCTAAAGACATGATATTGCCTTAATTGCTTTTATTAAAGCAATCCTCTCCTCACTTTAAACATTTGCATATCTCTTTTTGGTTTTGCGCACAAATTTTACCCCCACCTTTCACTTTGACTTCAGTAAAAATAGGCACATATATTTTACTGGCACCCCTATCAGCTGTTCTCACAGTCCACATTCATGTGAATATCGATACTATCGATACAAATTCGTGGATCCCGTTTACGTTGCTGGATACTGACTCCAGGAAAACACAAACGAAAAATTACTGGCCCCGTTTTTTTTATATGAAGTTTGGCATTAATTTTTAGTTTCCGCGGTGCTGGATACCCAGCTTTAACAAAAAATTTCAAAAAATTTAGTCGAACCGCCCTGAGATATTTTTATATATTATATTTTATATATATTTATATATTCTATTTTTCGTTATATATGTTTTTTACATCTGTCTTCTACATTTCAACATAAATATTTACGGCTCGTGGGAGAGAGAGCTTTGCGAGAGAAAGAGAGGGAATGATTAAGCGCTTGAAAGGCGTTAGACAGCAACTGAAATTAAATTTGTTCCTTTTGGCTAAAATAATGATCTAACCTGATCAAGATGTAGCAATCTGACAGTATCTATGTCATTCTTAATGATTTTTGTTTTCTCATATCTAAGGGAACCAAATTTACTCTGATGATGAATTGATTGCATTGGTTATGGAAAGGAGGAAGTACAGAAGACGGATGCGCCAAAATGTCAAAATTATCAAAATGCTTCATTTCCGTGATCCGTCAAGGAAATGGTCTTGCCTCCACTGCTTTTATTAAAGCAATCTTCTTTGGATTTCGTTTAGCTTGCGGGTGCTAAAGCTTGTAAAAAGCAATCGAAAAATGCCTGACCATATATTTTCTATATGAAGTTTGGCAGTAATTTGGGTGGAGTTCCAGCAGCGCAGGGGGAGACAGTGCACGCGTGGCTAGTCGACGCACTGTTTGCACGGATGGAGGAAGATCCCACAGCTTCCATGCCCACCTTTGACTCTGCTGTGTGGCTGAACGGGATGAATATCCTGAAATGCAACAACGACCAGACGCGTAGGTGGCTGACGCAATCTGTCTGCCGACTGGACGCGATGTAGGAGGGGGCCAAGCTGGAGGTGGTGAACAGCGAGCAAATCCCCTCCATATCAAAAGGGCTGAAGCTCCTGCAGCGCCAGAGCTTGGATATTCCTTCAGGGGACTGGACGGTGCTACACACTGGGAACCCACTACCTAACGAGGGGTCAACTATGCAATTCGCTAAACAAAAAGATGCGGAGGACCTCATCTACTAAAGATGGGGCATGGGTAGTGTATACTTACGCCTGAAAAAACGTCACCCCGGAGACAAAGACGCGCACACAATGCAGGCAGGCGAGGTGGAGCTGCTGCTGCTCTTGCGCTGAACGACTCAAGAGAAGAAGAGGACGGTGACCTGACGTTGGTGATCAACCCGTTGAGCGAGTGTGCTGCAGCTCAATCTCAATAATAGTAAATTAGCGTCGGCGGAGCTCTTTAATAGCCATGGAGCAAGGGTCAGAAAGGGAAGCCACGCTCAACTTATGTCTCATTACATTACATCTCATCGGATGATCTGACAGTGGTGATGCCAGAAAGCGAGAAGCACCTTTCGGTAGCTTGTGCGACGAGAATTTCCAACCAGCATGGGCAGCTTTGAGAAAACGTAGAGATCGGTAAGGAGCGCCCTACAAGGGATCAGCTCAATGATTTCATAACTGTGAAAATCGAAATAAGCAGGTTACCAGTCCTGCCGCAGGCTGTTCGAAATATATTTCAAAGCAGCATAGCACAATGTCCCATACGACAACCTCCGAAACACCATGTAAATACTGCAAGGGTTCTCAAAACCTAAGACAGTGCACGAACTTTCAGAACTTAACTCTCCAAGACCGTTCCCAATTTACCAAAACGGCAAAAGTATGCATAAATTGCATAGCATATACACACTCAGCGAAGGAATGTTAGAGCACAACGGCACATCAATCATACCAGAATCGAAACACAATTCTGCCAACAACGATTGTGAGAGTCTCTCATAAAGGCCAACTTCTGCGACTACGCGCGCTTACTGACTAAGGTTCCCAGAGCACATTTATAAGGAAAAAGGTTCCGAAAAAACACAACCTGCCCACAGTTAAACACCATACAAACGTTTCAGGCATTGAATTATGTTTGTACCTCTTCCAAAGTCTGCGAACTATTGCTGACCAACGAGTCAATCGTTAATCAACTCTCGTTGATAGCGAATCAGAGTGTATAAGTGCAAATGAGTAGAAATGCAATCAAGAAAGTCAAGCATTTGTTTTGGCCCGTTAAGAGTAACGACAATGTGCCAATACGCTCGGATGCAAAAAACGTTAGAGAAAGATTCCAATATCAAATCTCAATATAATAACGTTTAAGCCGAATATACTTCTCATATCTCATATCCATTCTTGTCCACCTCGACGATCGTGCATACCAACGGATACTCTGCCAACCCAAACTGGGCGCGCTTTCGCGCTATTCGAACGCTCCATCAGTCAGATTCCGACTGTAAACAGACGTATCCCGCAGCTTCTATTATTCTCCTCCATGAACCATACGTTGACGATGTTTTAACAGTAGAACACATTCTCGAACGTCCTAAACTAACATAGTCTCAAATTACAGCAGCACATGCTTTTGTCTCAAGAAAAACACGGCAAATCACCAGCAACTTTTATGCCACTTCCCAAAAGATGAGCTGCTGGATTTTCTAAAATTTCAAAAATTTTCTAAAAGATCCAGACTAAAGCTCACCACGCACTTTAGGCATTCGATGGAATGCCAAAGAAAATGTCTTCTAATACAACATTTATATTCCAAGCTAATTTTCGTACGTTGGCGCAAGTTCATCCAAACCGCGAGCGAACACGTTTCCGAACATTGCAGCAGCCGAGAAATGGAATGGCATTTCTCATACCTCCCTATGCTCCTCACACGGGACGGCTCTGGGAAGCAGCCGTGAAAAGCTTCAAAAACATTTCACTCGAGTAGCAGGCCAAACCACATTCAATATTGAAGAGTTTCTACAATCTAGAACAATTACACCCTCTAATTCCTGGACATTTTTTACGAGACGCGCCCTTGACAGCGTTCCCTAAGGATAACAAAGAGAATCTCTTCACAAATCGCTGGCAAAAACTCAAGATCGTGTATCAAGAGTTCAGCAGAGGATGACGCCACGAGCATTTACACGAACTCCAACAAAGATACAAGTTGAAACGGCCAACCCAAAACGTCGCCATAAACGACGTAGTCGTCATCAAGAACGACTCCTGTGCTCCGACATACTGGCGTGCGGAGTAGACACCCCAAAAAGCCATTTAGTTCGCAATTACTATCTCGACCTTCTTCCAGCCAACAAGTTCTCAATACTTGACAATTCCGTCCCTTTTTCACGAATGGGATTCAAGTGCAAAATGTGCAACTAGTATCCCGCTGACAGGAAACAGAAGCCAGAGTAATTTGAAACTCGGCTTGCGATCGTAACGAAACTCTAGGATATGTTTTCCAAGGAGGAAACAAATATTCAAAAGATAATTCAAGGGCTCAACAACAACAACAACAACAATTTAATTGTGCTCAAATCAACATTTTAAATTTCAAAGATGAATTGACCAAAATATTATTGTCTTCTGCGATACTGCCAGAAGTTCCTCAGCCTGGGGACAGTCGATCGACGATGTACAGTAGATGTACTGGGCTACTGCGTGAACTGATTGGTCTCGACGCATCGTCGCCAAGTGTGCGATTCCAAGGACGTGGGCCACAAGTGTGGAGACCTGCACCACACGACCCTGCATGCCGATGATGCGACCACCCACGGCCGGAGTCCGCCAACGAGAAGCCAACTTCAAAGCCTCGCCCAACCTTATACGAGTCCAGAAAAAAAAGGATGGTTTAGCAAAGACGGCAAGGCCAAGGGCCACCAGAGCTGATTAAGGACATAGGAAAGCGCCCGGCATCTACGGAGCTCATCGCCAGCCCGTCCGCTGGCGTATCTGAAGTTGGCCATACACAGCTTGGCACGCCTACAAGCCGTGCTTGAACAATCGCCACCTGGCAAGAGGGGCCGGCATGATTGGCTCAGCAAAACCAAGTTTCGGTTCCACCGAAATCGCATCGATTAATTAAAAAGCTTTTCTAGAAATATATACCTGCCACGAGACACACGTGTTCTCGACAATCGCTTGATTATATATATTGGAAGCACGCCAGACCATACTTGGCTTAATTACGACGCCACACCCTATTTGGCACTATTTCGACCATTCCCAATCACCTGCCAGAACCTACTCTACCCCTACTTGAACTCCTCTCCACTTAGCCAAACGGCTATTCAAAACTAGGAGTGTGTATACCTAGTGTATAACTCACTGCCGTAAGTTCCACCTCGTCAAACGTGCTAGAATTAGCGCTTTTAACGGGAATCTTAGTACTGGCTGAAGAGTCTTCGAAAGATAGTCCTTCTCAGATCATAGGTACATTAATTTGCGTCTGATTTCGAACACTCTCCAGAAGTAACAGTCTAAAAGCCTTGAAACATAAACTAAACCGGGCTCAGTAAAATCCGCGGGAGATATACAGGCAGATTCCAGGTTTCACATTCCCAAAAATTTTTACTTTGCGTTCTTGTTTTTGCATTACAAAAGATATTGATATATGTATCTTTGCTTACGGTCGTGTATAACTTCGCTCCTATTACACAATTTTAAATCCGTTGCTTTAGGAAAATGATTGTGTTTTCAATTATTTTTTGTGTTCCTAACCGATCGTGCAATCTGTTCGATATCAGTGCACAAACATTTTTCTATCCTATTGTGCATTCGTACCTTCTCTGCACATTCTTATTTGCAGCCGTTTTGTTGTTGCTAAAATCTTGTGCGGTGCACGTGCTCTCTCTGAACCGCTCTCTGATTTTATCTACCTTCAGCGTATCTGTTTTAATTCCAACACACACGCACCGCACTAGCCGCCGCTCTGTGTTTGACTAACTGTTTCTTTCCTCTCTGTGTTTCTCCGTACACTTGCTGTTATTGTGACTGTTTTGTTTGTACGTACGCGCGAAATTGTGTAACATCAGCTTAGTCACTGCCTCTGCCTGACACCGACTTATATTTGACCTTTCTTTTTTTTATACCCGGTACTCGAAGAGTATAGGGGTATATTAGATTTGTGGGGATAACGGTTGTGTGTAACGCCCAGAAGGAAGCGTTTCCGACCCCATAAAGTATATATATTCTTGATCAGCATCAATAGCCGAGTCGATATAGCCATGTCTGTCTGTCCGTCTGTCCGTCTTCATTTGCGCCTATATCTCATAGACTATTAAAGCTACAGTAACCAAGTTTTGTATTCAGTCTCCTGTGTTCTCACACTACTCAAAGTGTATTTCAAAATTTCGCCCCGCCCCCTTCTGCCCCCACAAAGGACGAAAGTCTGTGGCATACACAATTTTGAAGATACGAGAAAACTAAAGACGCAGAATCATAGAGAATGACCATTTCTATCAGAGTGTTGAATCTGGATCAGATCGGATCATTAATATAGCTACAATGAAGAAAACCATTTCGAAAGTCATCATTCCCTCTCGCTCTCTCACACACACGACCCCATCTGCTTTGCCCATTCGTATTTTTTGACGCCTAGTTCTCAGAGACTATAAAAGCTAGAGCAACCAAACTTTCTATCCAAGCTCCTGTGATATCAAACCAGCACGAGTTTGTTTCAAAATTTTGCCACGCCTCCTTCCGCCCCCACAAAGGACGAAAATCTGTGGAATCCACAATTTTTTAAATAAATGAAAACGAAAAACGCAGAATCATGGAAAATTACCATATCTACCAGATTGCCGAATCTGGATCAGGTGGGATCAATATTATGGCCAGAAGAAACAAATTAAATTTCAGTGGCTACGCAACGCCTGCCAAGCGCTGACTCATTCCCTCTCTCTCTCTCTGTCCTAAACACTTGTACGTCTCAAATACATATGTAGTTATACATGTCATGTAGAAATTTAGACGCAGATGTAAAAAGCATATGCAAGCAAAATCGGAAACATGTATAATATTCCAAAAATTTACTTTATTTTTTGAAATATTATTTTTTGCCCATTTTTTTAATTTGTCCCTTTTGCGAACATATAAGAAATTGCATAAATCGCAAGCTCATATATGTATGTACATATGTATATACTGACTGAGTTCCGGGTATAAGGTAGATTGCAAAAAGTTTTTCTGAACTGATTCTATATGGTCCTGGTGTACGTTGAACTGAGGGCACCATACGCAAGAGCCGTATTCTATAATCGGACGAACTAGAGATATGAAGAGTCTTTGTTATATAGGGGTCGTCAAAATCCTTTGACCACCTCTTTATAAACCCAAGCACGCCCATGGCTTTATTTACCATGGTAGAATTGTGTTCAGAAAACTTTAACTTGGGATCTAATAGAACACCAAGATCATCAACCCGGGTAATTCACTCAAGAGAACAATCACAAAGGGTGTAAGTAACCAGAAAGGCGCTGGAGCGATTAAAAGTCATTACTTTACATTTAGAAGCATTAAGGTTTAATAAATTTGCACAACACCATGACTGAAATCTATCGAGAACGGATTGAAGACAGGTCAGAAAGAGTGTATAGAGTAAGGGGCCTAGATGGCTGCCCTGTGGTACACCCGAAGTCACCATAATTGGTGAGGACAGGGAGTTTTTGAAAAGGACTCTTTGAGACCAGGAACAAAGGTAGCTAGAGATCTCAGGAGATTGAGCGGAAACCATAAAAGATCAAGTTTTTGTGCTAGGAGACAATGGTTTACAGAACCGAACGCTTTCTAAAATCGCTATAAGCAACATCCGTCTGTAAATAAGCTCCAATAAATTAGTAGTAGTTGATCTCCGCCTTATAAATCCAAATTGATGTGGAGATATAAGTGATCTGCATAGATGTTTCAGGCGAGGAGTTAAAATTTTCTCAAATTTTTCTTTAAGAATAGCGGATAACTTAGATATACCTCTAAAGTTCTTTGCGTCAGACTTGCTACCTTTCTTATGGAGAGGAATTAAAAAAAACTCCTTCCATATCGGGGATAAGCATGAAGAATTTATGGGCAGTGCTCGCACAGAGACTCGGCACAATAACTTAGTACACAGCCGGGAACTCCTTCAGGACTAGGTGAAAACACCGGCTTAACTATTCGTAGATCATGAAGCAACGAGCTTTCATTTAACAAAGGACTGAAAATGCCGTTCGATCATCACCGATAGCTTTCCTGCGAATAGGTAGTTTAAAAAAAAACGGGCAAAAATATCAGCGATACTTATTTGCCGAAGTATTAAGAAATGATAGCGAGGATGGGTGTGAGGACGTTCTACGCTTACTGTTTATGAAGCTGTAAACCTGTTTAGGGTCCTGAGAAAAACGTATCCTGCATAAAGATAGGTAGTTCTTATAGAACTGAGCCATAACATAGCGAAAGAGAGAACTTGAAACTTGAACTTGAAAGAGAACCAACTACTTGAAATTTTTAATAAAGTCTTGATTTTAAGTGTCATAAAATGAGTCAAGAGTGCATCGTTAAAAATGTTTTTGCCTATCGTAACGTCAGTGCACCAATACAAAACGAATCAATCAGAATACCTAATGAGGTTAGTAAGTTTCGCAAACTAGGCTTTACGGACACATTGAGGTAGTCTACCTGACCGATCCAATACAGTTGGTTGAATGTCGAGCGACACTTCGAAAGAAGGATGGTAGGCGGAGGGACTCGACTTAACAACGCTATGGTTGGCCGTTAGAAAGCATAGATCAAGCAGTCGACCCAAGGATTTTTTGACATGGTTAAATTCAGACAGAGACGGGTCAATCAAGCAGTCAACAAAATCAAGTCGTGACATGGGCACTAGGCTATTAGACTCGATTACCGAAGACCAAACAGTTCCTGGCAAGTTAAAGTCACCAAGAACTATCATATGATCTTTATCTGATAGCGAGGAAGAAACAGCGTTTAAGGCGGATAAGTTCTGCTTGTAAATTGCGATATTCGAAGAAGGTGGAATAAACGGGCAAGTTGTGAAAACTGAGAAAGCGGGAAGAATCAGTTTACACACAGAAATTTCAGTTCCTGCTGAATCTGGACTGTGAAAGGTTTCGACGTGAACTTTAAGTCAATTTGCAATTAGAATCCATCTTACTCGTCGAGACGAACGGTCATTTTTAAATGTTGTGAACCGACCTGCCAAAAACTTCAGAACTAAGAATTTCCGGCTTTAACCAGGTCTCTGTAAACACAACAACGTGAGATGCAAATGAGACACTATCCCGGAAAATAATGTTGAGCTTACTGCGTAAGCTTTTAGCATTCTGATAGCTCACTAAAAAAAAAATTGTTAGTTTTTTTAAACGGGTGGAGGAAGAGCGGGAAAATGAAGAGGGAGCATTGGTCTGATTAGTTGAAGAGTTATTGGGGGCCTATTTTTCTTCCTAGCCTTAAACTCCGTCACTACCAAATGCTCATGCCAAAATTAGGCCGAACAAATGGTGTTAAAATAAGATTGGGAGACGCTTATTTTAAATGAAGCTGCCTGACATAAGAGAAGTTGTATATATATATTTCTTTGTATATAAGCAGTCACATCCTTAGTTGTGAAGTCAGGGGCTAACCGTGAGACAAAAACTTGTCGCTTAGGTGGGATCCCCACCAATCTTGGCAACACGGGCCTATCACCTGTGATGGTAGTACCCGGTGCTCCGGGACGTATTTTCGCTGGTGAGATCAGAATTGACGGGACAGCTAAACAATTTGCGGATACTACAGACACGGACGCTACAGACGATTCTGGCTTCATGCTCTCCGAGGTGATAAATTCGGTTACCGAATTTGCATCACCAGCAGCTGTCGTTGCCTTTGGAGTAGCGAACGAAATCAACTGCTGCTGCTTTTTTTGAATGGTCGGAGTGACCCTTTTGCGTCTGGGAGACTCATTCTGTAGTTGCAAGCCACTTAATTGAGACCCAATGGCTAGGAGCCTAAAGCCCACGGTCAGTTCCTAAAAGCCCTCCCGGGTCTGCCTCATAAATACTATAATTTCCTTCTCAACCAGACGGCATGACTCACAACTATAATGCAAGCCATTCCTTTTGGAGATGGCATTACCCACGAGACCCGAAAACCCAGCGCATTTAGCGTGCACTACGCTATCGCAGAGCCAGCAGGGGATGCTCGGCTGGTCATGGGTGATCTGCGTCATGCAGGTTTTTTCACACAGACCATAAAGAATTCCATAGTAAACTAATTCAAACAAAAAAAAAAGTGTAATTAGACCAGTGTGCCTGACAAACGCTGAAGACGGAATTAGCAAAGACTGAGAGGAGAGCGGTTGCAGCAGCTACAGTGAGAGAGAGATTGCTACTGCACAGAAAATATCTTTTCAAGGAAGCTCATTTTAATAACCGCAAAACTATAAATGAGTCTCCAAATAGAAGAAAGGTTACTTCTAACTTGCCCTGTGATAACACCATGAATTCTTAATTCAGTTAAGGATACACCCGCTCCTCCAATTAGCTCACTAGCCTTTATTAATTTTGGCTTTAATGAAATCGAAGTTAATACACCCGCATCGAATAGGATTTGTGCATCTAGCTCTTCACCTGTTGCCTTTCCTGTGTCCGTTTTTGCCCAGGAAGTCCAACTGGAAGTCAATGATGATCCCGTCTCTGGTGCTTCTTAGCTTAGCCCTCAACTGTAGCCGATGACACTGTTGTGAGAATGGAAGTTGAGGTTCCTTCCACATCGTCTTGCATTGACTCTTCAGACAGATCTACTCCATCTGAACCTGCACCGCGGGTAGAACCCGCGTTGCTATACCTATCAATAATGTGACCCCTCTTGACCGCTCTACTCCTTTCGCTGTCGCTTCTTTAAAATCTATATATTTTTTTTTGATTAATGGAATCGGCTAAGGATGTTACGTTTTCCAAATGTGACATTGATAGCTTCTCTGGCCTCCTCAGGTTCCGGAAAGATTTGTAAAGAGTATGTTAGACCAGTCTTTCTAGTCTGTACATATGACTTGTTATCCTTCCATCACCATCTTCGTCTGAAATACCTTCTATCTCAAAAAACTTAGCTCACCACTACCACTAAAGATCAGTTAACAGAATGTACGCGGCCTGTGTAGCAAGCTTCGCAAATTACATACTGATAGTGCAACTTTTGAGTCCGATATTATCGCCTTTTCCGAAATCTGGCAGCTTAATTCCTCAATTTAGGATTCCGATATTTTTATAAACAAATATAACATACATGAATAGATCTGAACGCCTATCTCGGGGTGACGGCGAAATCATTATTGCTGTTCGTTCTGTCTTAATCTCTTAGCTTTTTTCCATCGATGAGCTTAACACTATTGAAATAATCGTAGCTAAAATTCGTCTGTGTTGTTTAAATTTATTCATATCATGCTTGTTGAATTAGCGTGAAGTTGTACATAGAATAAGGTAGTTTAAGAGAAAAGTCCTGTAGTTCCTCTTAAGTTATCTTCGGGTAACCCGCAAGCCGATCGGCAATCGGCGAATTAGGTTGCGAGCGGCCGACTGTGACTCTTGGTAATGTTTGTAGGCGAAGGCGGGCTCTTATCGACTTACGCTCAAAGCCACCGCAATACTTTCGTTCGCATTTGAATAAATTGGACATTAGTTAAAATAAACGCGTCTCTTTCGTTCTTGTTTGAAAAACTTAAACCCCAAAAAAATTTTTATTATATTACTATATTTTAATTTATTATATTATTTTCTTCACATTATTTTGTTTCGCGGTGGTGGCTTAGGCTTCGCGTGTGAAGAATCCACACAATACTATCGCTGATTTGGACATTGCCTGACTTGCCTTTTTGATAATAATTTTTTGATAATAAAAAAACAAAAGGCAACATACATATACATACATACATATATAAAAAAATATATAAAACATAAACAAAAAACAAACGATGGTCTATTTATTAAATTTTATATTTTTCGTGTGTTTGTGCAATTGCAATGCGTCGCAGTGTCTTTTCGGTTTTCCGCTTTCAACTTAACCGCTACGTACAAATATGCGTACATACATATGCTTGCAATTGCACATACACACAAAGCTTGTTGTTAAAGGTTCTCGGGCATAAACGGCTGATTCACATACTGCGCTAGGGCATGTGTGTGTTTCGAGTAAGCAAGCTTGGCTTTTTCGGTACATATTTAGCTGCAGTGCGTGTGCGAGGGTAGCTCGCAAAGTTGGTTAAACTTTTGGGTGCGTTTTTAAAGTTAGTTTTTTCTCAACTTAATTATGTCTGAGTCCGATAAGCAGTTATTTAAAATGACAACAGTTGAACGGCCAACAGTATCTAATACCAAGTTGGCATTATGTCAACAAAGGTTTGACAAGGTCAGTGCTGACATTCCTCGCTTGCAAACAGCCTTTAAGCTGGAACAAATGTCATCGGACAACACAGAATTAGCTTGTCGCCTAGACCTTTTATAGGGTTATATTGATAAGGCTATGATCCTACACTCAGAGTTGGACATTTTGAGTCCAGCCAATGAAAGTAGAGGGCCGTTGGAGGATTTATGTGTCGTAACAAAGGAATTGTTCATGAATGCAATAAGCCCAATATATCCAGGGGTCGACACTCATATGCAATATGACTTCTCAATGAATTCGAGCGATCGCAGCTGCCGAAAATGCGTTTGCCGAAATTTAGTGGGAAACTTTCGAAGTATAAAAATTTCATGTGCCTGTTCCAAAGTCTTATTGACGACGATGCTATTTTGAAAAACGTAGAAAAATTCAATCATTTAGTATCGTGTTTGTCAGATGAACCATTGGGTGTAGTTAAGCCGTATTAAATGACAGACTGTAACTACCATAAGGCCCTTGCCAGTCTGTAGTCAGTTTATGACAATAAATGTCTAATATTCATCGATACTGTTGCTCAGTTATTCGATTTGCCAAGCATGACCAAGACATCTGCATCAAGTTTAAGGTCGATGATAGACACGGTGTCTGCGATGTATTCATCGCTGTCGTCTTTAGGTGATTACAAATATATTGCGAATGCAATGATTATTCATGTGGTCATGGCAAAGGTCGACCATATGACCATATCTCGATTTGAGGAGCAGCTTGACTATGATAAGCTGCCTTCTTGGGAAGACTGTGCTAAACAGCTGAATAGGAGGTATCAATGCTTGGCAACAGAAGAGTCAACTCGTGACAAGTCAAGGTTGCGTAATGAGGTGAAAAAACCTCAACGTAAATCGTCCTTTGCTTGTGCTAATGCAGGGCATAAATCGTCGTCTGCATGTACCTATTGCAAATCTGTAGACCACAATATATTTTCTTTTCCGTCATTTAGTGCCATTTCCGTCATGCAACGTTTTGAGTATGCTAAAACTCAAAAACTGTGTCTCAATTGTTTGACCGTGGGACACCGTGCCTCACCATTCTCTGCTTCATAAGTACAATGCACCAGTACAAGGTGAAGCAGCGGCACTTCAAGCCTTAACGTCGGAGGCATATGTAGGTCACATGCTAAATGCGGAATTAAGTCATTCTTGCAACCGCGATCGTAAATATTAAAGATAGATTTGGACAGTTGCATAAAGCAAGAGCTTTGCTCGATAGTGGGTCACAAATATATTTGATGTCTGAGAGCATGGAACAAAGGCTTCGGCTTAAACGTGTGTCAACTTCTCTTCCTATCGCAATGGTAGGTGGTGCAACCACCGATAGTAAAAATAAGGTTTGTGCATCAATTCAATCTCATTTGAATTCCCACACTTTTTCCACTTAGTGTTGGGTACTAAAGTCAATTTCCACATCGAGCTGGAAAATCCAAAGAAATATTAAGTTGGCAAATCCCGAATTCTATAAAACAGCTAAGGTGAATGTTTTATTGGGAGCTGATGTGTTTCATGGGTTATTGTGCGTTTGGCAAATAAAATTACATTCCGAGCTGGCCATTATGCAAACATTGGATTGTTGTGGGCAAATGTACTAGACAGGCGCCTCGGAAACAGTGCAGTGATAGTTCGGTAGCTCAAGTGTATAGTTGTTCTCTCGACTCGTTAGTAAATCGTTTTTGAGAATTGGATCAATGTCCAATTGAGTCGAAGGCTGTTCGCCAAACAGCTGATGACACTCTTAGAAATATGCACACAATTTGCAGCCAGGTTCGTGATATATTGCACGCAGGAGGATTTCCATTGGCCACGTGGGCTTCCATTTGCCAGACTCGGTCTGGTAAGCATCAAAAGTGATGAGCAAAGCTCAGTTAAAACGCTTGGAATGCGCTGGGAACCTCAAGAGTATGTTTTAAAATACCATCTTGAGGTGGATAGCTTGGCCTCCCTGACACCAAGAAAACGGAATATCTTGTCAATCGCCTCTCGTTTGTTTGAACCTCTTGGTTTGTTGTGTCCAATTGTTACTAAGGCAAACATTTTATTGCAGGACTTATGGAGGCTATGAGTCTACACACTGAATGGAATAAGTTTACTCCTATCTTACGGGATCTGCACAAAATTTCAATCCCTCGATACGTGTGTTTGAGTTTCTACCAAAGCATTCAAATTCACGGCTTTGCTGACTCATCCAGTCACGCCTATGGTTGTTGCATTTACGTACGAACATGCAACAACGAAGACATTGGCGCTTCGTTGTTCACGGCAAAGTCTAGGGTAGCTCCGCTTAATGTAAAAACAATACCCCGTTTAGAGCTTTGTGCAGCACTATTGCTGCCCAAACTCTGGCAATTGTCGCGAATCGAGTCGCAGAAGCCAAAAAATTGTCAATTGGAGTCGTGTGGCGTCACGTTCCATCGGATGCCAATCCAGCAGACTTAGTTTCAAAGGATACCGATATTAACGAAATTGTAAGCTACTTGTGCTTCAATGGACCAAATTTTTTAATGACAGAAAAGCATCGATGGCCTTAATTCCATCAATTCGAGATAGCATCCGAAGTTAAAACTTCTGAAGACAAAAAAAATTGTGTTGTGTGTGCACTTGGGGTATCTGACGCTGAATCTAATTTCATTGTGCAATCGATTAACCGTCAATCGAGATTTTCTGAGCTGGTCCGTATAATGGCTTCGATGGTATAATGGCTTCGATTTTGTTTCGCATATTGTATTGTACCATGCTGGTGCAAAGGTTCTTGTGGGATTGTTGAGGCAACAAGCTTGGGTGATCAATGCCCGAAGCTATGTACAGCTTCGGAAATTTTCCAGCAGACCGCCTTCATGAAGGTCGGCCATGCAGAGTATCTGGCGTAGATTTCTGTGGGCCGTTTTATGCAAGCTACAGAAGTAGAGGAACACCCGTTAAAATGTACGTTGCCGTTTTTTTTGTTTCGCCTCAAAGGCAGAATTTAGAACTTGTCTCAGACCTTTCGGTTGAAGCATTTTTAAATGTCTTTAAAAGGTTTTTTGGGAGACGAGGGCTGCCGGAGACGATCTACAGCGACAAAGCGACGATTTTCGTGAGAGCGAGCAATGTGCTGAAGGGGTTACAAGCGGCGTTTCTCCACATCAAGGAGGAACTGCAGGAGTACGCAGCGAAGAGTAATATGCGATGGAAGTTTATTCCTTCGAGGCACTACCCTTCGGCGGGCTGTGATTGCAAAGTCGAAATTTTCTTTATTTAATACTCTACCATAAATACTTGGCCAAATGCAAGCTCAACTTTAAACGAGATCCTAAACAATTCTTTAGGTTTGTTAACTCTAAACCTAATTCTTCTCAATTTCTTCATTTCTTCAATGGTAGCTATGATGATAACGATTGTGACATTGCTGACGTTTTCGCTTCCTTTTTCCAGTGTTGCTACTCTGTCCCTTCTCTGTCCTATATTTTATCCTCATCAAGCGACTGACTGTCGTACCAGCTACTCACATCCTATCCCTTTAAATAGTTGTAATTGTACCTATCCACCCTTCATGGATTATGAAGATCTCTTAACCAATGGCTTTTTGTCTCTCGAGTTAGGTGATTTTCCCTACATCTTAAATTATTCCCCTTTTACTAAAAAGATTATTTTTCAAATTACCGGTGCCATTCGTAACTTTGAAAACATTACACTAGTCCAAAATATTGAATTTTTTTCCCACTGTGGCCAAAAAAAAACTTTTTTGCTAGATTTGCAGATTAAAATTTATTTTAAAGAGCTATAGGGTTATTTTTGGTTAAGTTTTTTTTTAAGAATTTTTAAAATTTCGAATTTTTATGTTTGTTTTTTAGAGGTTGTTCTTCTTATTTTGACAAAACTTAAGAATCTTATATCTGATTGAATTGAACTTTGCAGATCTGAAAGCTGGCAAATGAAGCTTTAAATCCCAGACACCCGGTACGCAGTCAGTATACCTCAGGGAAAGAAGTAAAACCAAAAAAAAACGAGAGGGAACGTTGTGAGCCGCGACAAAGGCCGCGGCTCTTCTTTATACCCGGTACGCAGTCAGAATATATGTGATTTTATGATCTTATGTAATTTATTATACATATGTTCGCAAAAGGGACGAATTAAGTTTTGGCCCAAATGGAGAATGTAAAAAAATTAGGTTGAACCCTAGCTAGATTTTTATATATTAAAATTTATCTGTTTTCATTTTTGCTTACATAAATTTTTTAATTAGCTTCTAAATTTTTACATGTAGTACATGCAGAACTACTCATACGAGACGTGTAAGTGTGTGCGAGAGAGAGAGAGGGAATGAGTAAGCGCTTGGCAGGCGTTGCGACTGAAATTTAATTTGTTTCTTCTGGCTATAATAGTAGTTTGACCTGATCCAGATTTGGCAATCTGGTAGATACGGCTATTTTCCATGATTATGCGTTTTCGATTTTCTCTTATCTTAAAAATTGTGGATTCCACATATTTTCGTCTTTTGTGGGGGCGGAAGGGGGCTTGTCAAAATTTTTAAATACACTTGTATTGAAGTGATATTACAGGAGCTTGGGTAGAAAGTTTGGTTGCTCTAGCTCTTATAGTCTCTGGGAACTAGGCGTCGAAAAATACGAAGGTCAAAGCAGATGGGGTCGCGTGTGAGAGAGAGCGAGAGGGAACGATGACTTTCGAAATGGTTTTCTTCATTGTGGATATATTAATAATCCGATCTGATCCAGATTCAACACTCTGATAGAAATGGTCATTTTCTATTATTCTGCGTGGCGAAATTTTGAAATACATTTGGAGTAGTGTGATAACACAGGAGACTGGAAGTGAGCAGGCAAGCTTCAGAATAAATTTCATACATTTTATTCTGCAATGCAACGGAGAGATACCATATTCGTAGCAGTTCTCCTCACCCGTTGAGTCGTCTCAACTGTGAAAGTCTTTTTAAGTTTTTTTTTACAAATGGAACACCTCAAAATTGTGGAGCTGTTTGTAATTTCATTTAAGACTTTTCCATCAATAATTTCCAGGAAGAAATCAAACTTAACCACTGTTCGGCTTAGCGCCGGCCCACGGCAGCATAAAGAGAGCATCTCTCTTAATTATTTCTTGCTTGCTGTCGCCCTGCACTCTTTATCGCTACATCGCCCTTTCTTCGTCGTTCGTCGTCCAACAAGAGCTGCGTGGGAGGCACATCTTCGGAGCAGTTTTACTTAAAATTTGATCATCGTCGTGCACAAACGTGATACCGCCAACTTTTCGTCTCGCATTGTTCTTTCACTAAGAAACCAAATTGAACAAAAACACATACGCAATATACACACATACATTGAATCCAAACCCCTTTTGTTTTTTAATTAAATTTCGCATATACGCTGCTGAAGAAGCTCAGTAGCTCAACATTTTGGTGACCCCGACGTGATTAAAAAACATTAAAAAACAATAAAAAACAATATAAAACAATTGCATTTATCCAAATTTTGTCATTGCCTTACTCGCATAAAACAACGGTTGTTCGGTTCCTCAGTTGTGCACAAGCAATAGTAACGGTTATCGCGTCATCTGCTTTACCTTCTGCTTGCTGTTGTTTCGTTACGGTTTCGGTGCTCTCAGTGTGTATGCCATTGTTGTTGTTGGCAAATTGCGAATTCTCGCTGCTGGTCTGTACCCGTGTGTTCGAGCGCTGCGATCGATTGGGAAGTGCCTTTCAAACTGTTCGAAGCTATTCACCGGCTATTAACCTCGGCTTTTGCTTTATCAAACACACACAATGTCTACTGATGGAACCCCCTCCCCTATCGCTGTCGATTCCCCCTTGTCTCTCAATGTGGACATTGCGTACTACAAGCGCAAGGTGCAAGCCATGCTAAGTGCAGCGCGGGGAGTTGAAATTGCCGTCGGCAAAGAGAAGATTGGGGAGCTCACGGAGGAGGAATTGAACGTCCGTTTAAAGTCTGTATTGGATCTTGTCGTGTCTTTCAATGAGCATCATGATGCTCTGGAAAGAATCGATCTTGATGAGATCGGTAGTCCGTTAAGAAAAGAGTTTGACGAGTGCGTGGTTATGCTGGAGAGCAGAATTAAGCATGAGTTGAACAAGCGGCAGCCCACAATGCTCCCCTGCTCAACAATGCGGACGGACCATGCTTCAGAAGCCCCGGCTACGGTTATAATGCAGCATCGGCATCGCCTACCGGAGTTAAAGCTTCCAGAATTCAGTGGGGGCTACTCACAGTACTCCGCCTTTTGGAGCATGTTTTCCTCGATAATCGACACGGAGCCTGACTTAACGAATGTGGAGAAATTGCAGCATCTACGATCCTGCCTAAAGGGACCGGCTCTAGACACGATCTCGTCGTTGGAATTTTGCCACGCCAGCTATCCCATCGCTTTGGATTTACTGAACAGACGTTTTAATAATAAACGGTTAATTTTTCAGGCACACGTCAATGACATTCTGGGTGTGCAGCGCGTTGAGGAGTCGTCTGTGTCTCAACTTCGGTTCTTGACAGATACCGCAATTGGCAATCTGCGAGCCTTAAAAAGTATTGGGACAAAGGAACAGATTGCTGACGTTATTATAATACACAGCCTGCTGCAGAGGGTAGACAGTGCCACACAAGCCAAGTGGGAGGACACTCCGTCACTGGATAGTATACCCACAGCCGAGCAATTCACCGAGTTTCTGGAGCAAAGATGTCAGAAGTTGGAGAATCAGGAGCACACTAGGGCAATGTATGCGCCCGGCATTCAGGTGGGAAGGAATAAAAAACCATTTAACAGCAGTAAGAGTTCTTTCGTAGCGACTGAATCGGTTGCTCTTGACTGTGTATTTTGCAATACTAATGGCCATAATATTTATACCTGCACTTTGTTTTTAAATCTCTCGCCTTCACTGCGCCAACTAGAGGTGAAGAAACTCAGTCTTTGCATGAATTGCCTGAAGCCCGGCCATCAAATTCGCACCTGCAGGTCCTCAACTTGTCGCCACTGTGGGATCAGACATCACACGTTATTGCATTTCAATGACAGACGCTCGCAATCGGAGTCTGCTGTCTCGTCGTCACCGCACCCTGAAGCCCATTCACAGGCCTCAGCCACCGCCCTGATAGCTCACAATTCTTGCAATGATGTCGTACTCTTAGCCACTGCAGTGGTTTTGTTGAAGGATCGCGCTGGATCTCTCGTGCCATGTCGGGCACTCTTGGATTCCGGGTCACAAATGCACCTAATAACATCCAGTCTCGCTCAGCAGCTTAGACTAAAGAAGACCATGTCATCGGCCGCAGTATCGGGTCTTGGGGACTCTAGTTTCGCATCGGAGGGCTACACAGTGTGCCTCAATTTGCAGTCGCAAGCCTCTGACTACAGTACCAGTTTCGTCGCATTGGTAGCACCCACAATCACCGAGCAGCAGCCTAGTTTTTCAGTAGACGTTTCCGACTGGAAAATTCCGCAGAACATCCCACTGGCGGATCCGCAGTTCTTCAGGCCGCAGCGTATTGACCTGCTCATTGGGGCTAGTCTCTTCTTTGACCTTCTGTGCGTTGGCCAAATCAAATTGGCAACAGGCTTGCCATCGCTTCAGAAGACTCGCCTTGGATGGGTGGTTTCAGGAGGGGGCCAGCAACCTCGTAAAACAGCCTTGTTGGGGTCTCGGTGCTCATCCGACACAGGTCATGAGTCTCTCGATCAAGTGGAAATGCTGCTGAGGCGGTTTTGGGAGATAGAAAGTTCCACTGAAGTTTCGGTAACGGTCAAGCAGGAGGATATTGATTGTGAGGAGCACTTCAAAGCTAATTTCTCGCGCTTGTCATCTGGAGAGTTCGCTGTGAAGTTGCCCATCAAAAGAAGTTTGGATATCTTGGGTGATTCGTATATGCAAGCATATCGCCGGTTCCTCAACTTGGAGCGGAAACTCGGGCGTCGGCCGCAGCTAAAGGCTCAGTACTCCTCTTTCATCCGCGAGTACCAAGAACTCAATCACATGTCGTTAGTAGAATCAGAGCTGTTCAGTCGCTGTCGATATTTTTTGCCACATCATTGCGTGCTTAAGGAAGAAAGCACAACTACCAAACTGCGGGTTGTGTTCGATGGATCTGCATCAACGTCAACGGGGTTCTCTCTAAACGAGGTTCTAATGGCTGGGCCTACTATCCAACCAAAGCTTCTACATACATTACTGCGTTTCCGTACGTTCCCAATTGCGCTGACTGGGGACATCTGCAAGATGTACAGGTGTGTCCGGGTAACTGAGCCAGATAATTACCTTCAGTGCATCTTATGGAGAGATTCGCCGCAGGAAAATGTAAAGACGTTTAAACTCGATACGGTCACGTATGGGACCAAGCCAGCTTCCTATCTTGCAATTCGTGCGATGCTCCAATTGGCCGAAGAAGAAAAATCGTCATTCCCTATTGGCTCGGAAGTGTTGGCGTCCAATTTTTATGTCGATGATTTGATGACTGGTGGAGGATCTGTAGAGGAAGTGCGTGAGAAGATGAAGCAGACATCCCAGTTGCTGGCTCGGGGAAACTTCATAATTCGGAAATGGTGCTCCAACGTTCCTGCCGTGCTTGAAGGAGTTCCTGACAACGATAAAGAAACGCTGCTAAGTTTCGACGATGGCACCGATTTTACAAAGGCCCTTGGATTGGTTTGGGAGCCTGCATCCGATGAATTTCTCTTTTCCGTAGTACCCGCACAGTTGTCTTCAAAGCCGACAAAGCGCTCTATGTTGTCAACTATCGCTCGTTTTTATGATCCCCTTGGATTGATTGGGCCGGTCATTGCAAAGGCAAAGATTTTCCTTCAGCTGGTGTGGAAGGAGCGGCTCCAATGGGATGAGAGTCTACCCGAGTCTCTTTCGTCAGCGTGGATCACTTTTTGCGAGAACTTGTCTGCCTCTCAGCGTTTTAGATTTCCTCGCCTCGCATTGTGTCCCAGGTCAAAGGCGGAGGTTCATGGTTTTTGTGATGCTAGTCTAGACGCGTATGGCGCATGTATTTATATAGTCTCAAGGACCAAGAATGGCACATACGTGCAACTTTTCTGTGCGAAGTCGCGTGTCGCCCCTGTCAAGGTATTGACTGTGCCCAAGTTGGAGTTATGTGGCGCTGACCTACTTTCTCGATTGATCAGTGAGATACAACAACTTAAATTATTTACTGGAAGCTTCTATTGCTGGTCCGACTCCACAACTGCCTTGTCTTGGATTCGCAATGACCCATCAAGTTTTAACGTCTTCGTTGCAAATCGGGTATCGGCCATTCAGGAGCGGACTGCTCAGATGGAATGGCGCTACGTTCCAACCGCTCAGAACCCTGCGGATATCTTATCCAGAGGCGCTCTGCCATCGGAACTTTTGGAATCGCATCTTTGGTCCCAGGGGCCACTCTTTCTTCGAGATGAGAAACCGATGTGGCCATCGTCATCTACACAAGACCTGCCGATACTGGAGCTTCGCAAGAGAGTCCTCATTGCAGTTTGCCCATTCGTAGACCTCTCTGATGGCCGGAAATTTACCAATTCCTTCGGAAAGCTTCAGCGCACGTTTGCATACGTATTCAAATTTGTGAGGCGCAAAAAGTCATCGGGAGTAACAGTGGATGACATCGTTGGTGGCACACGGTTACTCATTCGTTCAATACAGAGAGTGCAGTTATGGGCTGACTACAAGGCTTTGCGGGATGGAGAGCAGGTGCAGCCGTCGAGCTCTATTTCGTCGCTCGCACCATTTCTGGATGAACATGGACTATTACGCGTCGGTGGACGGTTGGCGAACTCATCACTTGATTTCAACGCGCGGCATCCAGTTATTCTTCCAAGGCGTCATCCCGTCACTTCAGCTGTAGTTGTGCAGTTTCATGAGCGGAACTTGCACGCTGGACCACGAGCATTAATCGCACTAATTCGTCATGAGTATTGGCCAATTGGAGGGCGCAAGACGGTGGCAAATGTCGTAAATCGCTGCACAAGATGTTTTAAGGCCAAGCCGCGCTTACTTCAGCATATCATGGCTGACCTGCCAAAGGAGCGTGTGAATGCAACTTGCGCCTTTGCTGTTACAGGCGTGGATTTTTGTGGTCCATTCTTTTACAAGAGTGAGGTGCGGACCAGACCACCCATCAAATGCTACGTTTGCGTATTTATTTGTTTTGCCACCAAGGCCGTGCACTTGGAGCTTGTGCAGGATTTGTCAACGCCAGCGTTCATTAGCGCGCTCAAGCGGTTCATTTGTACTCGTGGTCAGCCGAGGGAGATTTGGTCTGATAATGCAACTAACTTCGTTGGAGCTAAGAACGAGTTGGCGGAGCTGAAGAAGCTGTTCCTCTCCGAAAAGCACCAGAAGACAGTTCAGGAGTTTTGCGTCGCAGATCACATCGACTGGCGCTTTATTCCCCCTCGGTCTCCCCACTTTGGCGGGCTCTGGGAGGCAGCGGTGAAGACAGCCAAGTATCACTTCTACCGTTCCGCCTCCAGCTCCGTACTTTGCTTCGATGACCTGAGAACCCTCGTATGCCATATAACTGCTATAGTCAACTCAAGACCATTGCTTCCCATTTCAGAGCATCCCGACGATTTGGACGTGCTAACACCTGCGCATTTCTTGGGCACGGCGCCGATCCTTATGTTTGCAGAGCCAGATGTAACCAGACTAAACTTCAATCGTCTTGATCGCTGGCAGCAGGTCAACTTTCTGCAGCAGACGTTTTGGTCCCGCTGGCGAGAGGAGTACCTCACCCTTCTTCAGGAGAGAGCTAAGTGGAGAACTGGGCAGCCTAGTCTCAGCATCGGCGACGTAGTGCTCGTAAAGAACGAGAACCTGCCTCCCCTCAAGTGGCCATTGGGAAGGGTGACTAAGTTAATCGTCGGGAAGGATGGTGTTCCCAGGGTAGCTGAGCTCAAAACGGCTACTGGGATAGCCACAAGGGCCGTTGCGAAGTTGTGTATGCTGCCAAAGAAGGATGTCGAAGACCCGTACTCTTCAACGGGGGGAGTATGTTCGGCTTAGCGCCGGCCCACGGCAGCATAAAGAGAGCATCTCTCTTAATTATTTCTTGCTTGCTGTCGCCCTGCACTCTTTATCGCTACATCGCCCTTTCTTCGTCGTTCGTCGTCCAACAAGAGCTGCGTGGGAGGCACATCTTCGGAGCAGTTTTTACTTAAAATTTGATCATCGTCGTGCACAAACGTGATACCGCCAACTTTTCGTCTCGCATTGTTCTTTCACTAAGAAACCAAATTGAACAAAAACACATACGCAATATACACACATACATTGAATCCAAACCCCTTTTGTTTTTTAATTAAATTTCGCATATACGCTGCTGAAGAAGCTCAGTAGCTCAACATTTTGGTGACCCCGACGTGATTAAAAAACATTAAAAAACAATATAAAACAATTGCATTTATCCAAATTTTGTCATTGCCTTACTCGCATAAAACAACGGTTGTTCGGTTCCTCAGTTGTGCACAAGCAATAGTAACGGTTATCGCGTCATCTGCTTTACCTTCTGCTTGCTGTTGTTTCGTTACGGTTTCGGTGCTCTCAGTGTGTATGCCATTGTTGTTGTTGGCAAATTGCGAATTCTCGCTGCTGGTCTGTACCCGTGTGTTCGAGCGCTGCGATCGATTGGGAAGTGCCTTTCAAACTGTTCGAAGCTATTCACCGGCTATTAACCTCGGCTTTTGCTTTATCAAACACACACAATGTCTACTGATGGAACCCCCTCCCCTATCGCTGTCGATTCCCCCTTGTCTCTCAATGTGGACATTGCGTACTACAAGCGCAAGGTGCAAGCCATGCTAAGTGCAGCGCGGGGAGTTGAAATTGCCGTCGGCAAAGAGAAGATTGGGGAGCTCACGGAGGAGGAATTGAACGTCCGTTTAAAGTCTGTATTGGATCTTGTCGTGTCTTTCAATGAGCATCATGATGCTCTGGAAAGAATCGATCTTGATGAGATCGGTAGTCCGTTAAGAAAAGAGTTTGACGAGTGCGTGGTTATGCTGGAGAGCAGAATTAAGCATGAGTTGAACAAGCGGCAGCCCACAATGCTCCCCTGCTCAACAATGCGGACGGACCATGCTTCAGAAGCCCCGGCTACGGTTATAATGCAGCATCGGCATCGCCTACCGGAGTTAAAGCTTCCAGAATTCAGTGGGGGCTACTCACAGTACTCCGCCTTTTGGAGCATGTTTTCCTCGATAATCGACACGGAGCCTGACTTAACGAATGTGGAGAAATTGCAGCATCTACGATCCTGCCTAAAGGGACCGGCTCTAGACACGATCTCGTCGTTGGAATTTTGCCACGCCAGCTATCCCATCGCTTTGGATTTACTGAACAGACGTTTTAATAATAAACGGTTAATTTTTCAGGCACACGTCAATGACATTCTGGGTGTGCAGCGCGTTGAGGAGTCGTCTGTGTCTCAACTTCGGTTCTTGACAGATACCGCAATTGGCAATCTGCGAGCCTTAAAAAGTATTGGGACAAAGGAACAGATTGCTGACGTTATTATAATACACAGCCTGCTGCAGAGGGTAGACAGTGCCACACAAGCCAAGTGGGAGGACACTCCGTCACTGGATAGTATACCCACAGCCGAGCAATTCACCGAGTTTCTGGAGCAAAGATGTCAGAAGTTGGAGAATCAGGAGCACACTAGGGCAATGTATGCGCCCGGCATTCAGGTGGGAAGGAATAAAAAACCATTTAACAGCAGTAAGAGTTCTTTCGTAGCGACTGAATCGGTTGCTCTTGACTGTGTATTTTGCAATACTAATGGCCATAATATTTATACCTGCACTTTGTTTTTAAATCTCTCGCCTTCACTGCGCCAACTAGAGGTGAAGAAACTCAGTCTTTGCATGAATTGCCTGAAGCCCGGCCATCAAATTCGCACCTGCAGGTCCTCAACTTGTCGCCACTGTGGGATCAGACATCACACGTTATTGCATTTCAATGACAGACGCTCACAATCGGAGTCTGCTGTCTCGTCGTCACCGCACCCTGAAGCCCATTCACAGGCCTCAGCCACCGCCCTGATAGCTCACAATTCTTGCAATGATGTCGTACTCTTAGCCACTGCAGTGGTTTTGTTGAAGGATCGCGCTGGATCTCTCGTGCCATGTCGGGCACTCTTGGATTCCGGGTCACAAATGCACCTAATAACATCCAGTCTCGCTCAGCAGCTTAGACTAAAGAAGACCATGTCATCGGCCGCAGTATCGGGTCTTGGGGACTCTAGTTTCGCATCGGAGGGCTACACAGTGTGCCTCAATTTGCAGTCGCAAGCCTCTGACTACAGTACCAGTTTCGTCGCATTGGTAGCACCCACAATCACCGAGCAGCAGCCTAGTTTTTCAGTAGACGTTTCCGACTGGAAAATTCCGCAGAACATCCCACTGGCGGATCCGCAGTTCTTCAGGCCGCAGCGTATTGACCTGCTCATTGGGGCTAGTCTCTTCTTTGACCTTCTGTGCGTTGGCCAAATCAAATTGGCAACAGGCTTGCCATCGCTTCAGAAGACTCGCCTTGGATGGGTGGTTTCAGGAGGGGGCCAGCAACCTCGTAAAACAGCCTTGTTGGGGTCTCGGTGCTCATCCGACACAGGTCATGAGTCTCTCGATCAAGTGGAAATGCTGCTGAGGCGGTTTTGGGAGATAGAAAGTTCCACTGAAGTTTCGGTAACGGTCAAGCAGGAGGATATTGATTGTGAGGAGCACTTCAAAGCTAATTTCTCGCGCTTGTCATCTGGAGAGTTCGCTGTGAAGTTGCCCATCAAAAGAAGTTTGGATATCTTGGGTGATTCGTATATGCAAGCATATCGCCGGTTCCTCAACTTGGAGCGGAAACTCGGGCGTCGGCCGCAGCTAAAGGCTCAGTACTCCTCTTTCATCCGCGAGTACCAAGAACTCAATCACATGTCGTTAGTAGAATCAGAGCTGTTCAGTCGCTGTCGATATTTTTTGCCACATCATTGCGTGCTTAAGGAAGAAAGCACAACTACCAAACTGCGGGTTGTGTTCGATGGATCTGCATCAACGTCAACGGGGTTCTCTCTAAACGAGGTTCTAATGGCTGGGCCTACTATCCAACCAAAGCTTCTACATACATTACTGCGTTTCCGTACGTTCCCAATTGCGCTGACTGGGGACATCTGCAAGATGTACAGGTGTGTCCGGGTAACTGAGCCAGATAATTACCTTCAGTGCATCTTATGGAGAGATTCGCCGCAGGAAAATGTAAAGACGTTTAAACTCGATACGGTCACGTATGGGACCAAGCCAGCTTCCTATCTTGCAATTCGTGCGATGCTCCAATTGGCCGAAGAAGAAAAATCGTCATTCCCTATTGGCTCGGAAGTGTTGGCGTCCAATATTTATGTCGATGATTTGATGACTGGTGGAGGATCTGTAGAGGAAGTGCGTGAGAAGATGAAGCAGACATCCCAGTTGCTGGCTCGGGGAAACTTCATAATTCGGAAATGGTGCTCCAACGTTCCTGCCGTGCTTGAAGGAGTTCCTGACAACGATAAAGAAACGCTGCTAAGTTTCGACGATGGCACCGATTTTACAAAGGCCCTTGGATTGGTTTGGGAGCCTGCATCCGATGAATTTCTCTTTTCCGTAGTACCCGCACAGTTGTCTTCAAAGCCGACAAAGCGCTCTATGTTGTCAACTATCGCTCGTTTTTATGATCCCCTTGGATTGATTGGGCCGGTCATTGCAAAGGCAAAGATTTTCCTTCAGCTGGTGTGGAAGGAGCGGCTCCAATGGGATGAGAGTCTACCCGAGTCTCTTTCGTCAGCGTGGATCACTTTTTGCGAGAACTTGTCTGCCTCTCAGCGTTTTAGATTTCCTCGCCTCGCATTGTGTCCCAGGTCAAAGGCGGAGGTTCATGGTTTTTGTGATGCTAGTCTAGACGCGTATGGCGCATGTATTTATATAGTCTCAAGGACCAAGAATGGCACATACGTGCAACTTTTCTGTGCGAAGTCGCGTGTCGCCCCTGTCAAGGTATTGACTGTGCCCAAGTTGGAGTTATGTGGCGCTGACCTACTTTCTCGATTGATCAGTGAGATACAACAACTTAAATTATTTACTGGAAGCTTCTATTGCTGGTCCGACTCCACAACTGCCTTGTCTTGGATTCGCAATGACCCATCAAGTTTTAACGTCTTCGTTGCAAATCGGGTATCGGCCATTCAGGAGCGGACTGCTCAGATGGAATGGCGCTACGTTCCAACCGCTCAGAACCCTGCGGATATCTTATCCAGAGGCGCTCTGCCATTGGAACTTTTGGAATCGCATCTTTGGTCCCAGGGGCCACTCTTTCTTCGAGATGAGAAACCGATGTGGCCATCGTCATCTACACAAGACCTGCCGATACTGGAGCTTCGCAAGAGAGTCCTCATTGCAGTTTGCCCATTCGTAGACCTCTCTGATGGCCGGAAATTTACCAATTCCTTCGGAAAGCTTCAGCGCACGTTTGCATACGTATTCAAATTTGTGAGGCGCAAAAAGTCATCGGGAGTAACAGTGGATGACATCGTTGGTGGCACACGGTTACTCATTCGTTCAATACAGAGAGTGCAGTTATGGGCTGACTACAAGGCTTTGCGGGATGGAGAGCAGGTGCAGCCGTCGAGCTCTATTTCGTCGCTCGCACCATTTCTGGATGAACATGGACTATTACGCGTCGGTGGACGGTTGGCGAACTCATCACTTGATTTCAACGCGCGGCATCCAGTTATTCTTCCAAGGCGTCATCCCGTCACTTCAGCTGTAGTTGTGCAGTTTCATGAGCGGAACTTGCACGCTGGACCACGAGCATTAATCGCACTAATTCGTCATGAGTATTGGCCAATTGGAGGGCGCAAGACGGTGGCAAATGTCGTAAATCGCTGCACAAGATGTTTTAAGGCCAAGCCGCGCTTACTTCAGCATATCATGGCTGACCTGCCAAAGGAGCGTGTGAATGCAACTTGCGCCTTTGCTGTTACAGGCGTGGATTTTTGTGGTCCATTCTTTTACAAGAGTGAGGTGCGGACCAGACCACCCATCAAATGCTACGTTTGCGTATTTATTTGTTTTGCCACCAAGGCCGTGCACTTGGAGCTTGTGCAGGATTTGTCAACGCCAGCGTTCATTAGCGCGCTCAAGCGGTTCATTTGTACTCGTGGTCAGCCGAGGGAGATTTGGTCTGATAATGCAACTAACTTCGTTGGAGCTAAGAACGAGTTGGCGGAGCTGAAGAAGCTGTTCCTCTCCGAAAAGCACCAGAAGACAGTTCAGGAGTTTTGCGTCGCAGATCACATCGACTGGCGCTTTATTCCCCCTCGGTCTCCCCACTTTGGCGGGCTCTGGGAGGCAGCGGTGAAGACAGCCAAGTATCACTTCTACCGTTCCGCCTCCAGCTCCGTACTTTGCTTCGATGACCTGAGAACCCTCGTATGCCATATAACTGCTATAGTCAACTCAAGACCATTGCTTCCCATTTCAGAGCATCCCGACGATTTGGACGTGCTAACACCTGCGCATTTCTTGGGCACGGCGCCGATCCTTATGTTTGCAGAGCCAGATGTAACCAGACTAAACTTCAATCGTCTTGATCGCTGGCAGCAGGTCAACTTTCTGCAGCAGACGTTTTGGTCCCGCTGGCGAGAGGAGTACCTCACCCTTCTTCAGAAGAGAGCTAAGTGGAGAACTGGGCAGCCTAGTCTCAGCGTCGGCGACGTAGTGCTCTAAAGAACGAGAATCTGCCTCCCCTCAAGTGGCCATTGGGAAGGGTGACTAAGTTAATCGTCGGGAAGGATGGTGTTCCCAGGGTAGCTGAGCTCAAAACGGCTACTGGGATAGCCACAAGGGCCGTTGCGAAGTTGTGTATGCTGCCAAAGAAGGATGTCGAAGACCCGTACTCTTCAACGGGGGGAGTATGTTCGGCTTAGCGCCGGCCCACGGCAGCATAAAGAGAGCATCTCTCTTAATTATTTCTTGCTTGCTGTCGCCCTGCACTCTTTATCGCTACATCGCCCTTTCTTCGTCGTTCGTCGTCCAACAAGAGCTGCGTGGGAGGCACATCTTCGGAGCAGTTTTACTTAAAATTTGATCATCGTCGTGCACAAACGTGATACCGCCAACTTTTCGTCTCGCATTGTTCTTTCACTAAGAAACCAAATTGAACAAAAACACATACGCAATATACACACATACATTGAATCCAAACCCCCTTTGTTTTTTAATTAAATTTCGCATATACTCTGCTGAAGAAGCTCAGTAGCTCAACAACCACTTTACACTCTTGGTTTGAAAATCAGTAGGTTTCAGTTGGCTAATTTGATTTTGTATGTCGCTTACAGTTGATTTAATCAATTCAGAGGACGTCTTCGCATATTTCAAGAAAATAGGACCACATTTTGTATGCGCTCTTCTTCTTCCTTATACCTGCCGTGTGTTTTTAACGCGAGGTAGCCCTATTTTTTTGGCTAACGTTTCCAAAATTCAGATTTTCGCAGATTTAAACTATATACATATGAAAGGTATATATTATAGCTATCACGTGTATACTTCCGAGTTCTCTTCCACGAAAGTTAAAAAAATACCAACATTAAGTGTATTTTTTAAACGTTTCTAATTTAGTAAGTATTTGAGTTATATTTAAAATTTACAACAAAACAACATATATATATGTATATACATATACTATATAGTATACCACAAAACACTAAGATTGAACATGATTTTCAGATAAAGTAAAAAGATCGAAGATCGGTTTTCTACATCGCCCTATTTTCAGTTTGAAAGTGGTGAATTTTCGTAATAATTGTCATTTATTCGTCCTCACGAATAATTTTTTAACTTTGAGGAGCTCTAGCACCCATAAATATGAATCTTTGAAGTATTCTGTATTCCCCACTGTTCGTCGCTCCGTTTCTTTTCACATCGTAGAATTTTCCACCTTTGATACTGCCAGATTTGCTAAAAAGCGTCAAACTGACGTAGTATATACTAACTTTAGTAAAGCCTTTGACTCCGTTGATCACAATCTTCTAATCCATAAATTATCTCTCCTAGGGTTTCCGTCTAAGCTCCTTTACTGGAATGATTCTAACCTTTGCAATCTTTCTCAGCGGGTCTGCTTCAACTCCTTTTGTTTTAATCTGTTTAGCAAAGATCTTCCCCAAGTTTTATCTCATTTCTGTGTCCTAATGTAGGCTGTACCTAATTTATGTTTTAACTCTCATATTTCTCCTATGTATATCTAACAAAGCCTAGGATTTGTCAAAAGATGGATTTACTGACCCGTGTACCACGAAACTTATGTATATTTCTCTGGTTCGGCCTATCTTGGAATATGGTTCTTGCGTCTGGTCTCCTCACTACCAAACATTTCTAGATATTCTCGAATCAGTACAAAACCAATTTCTCATCGTTGCTCTCCCTGGACTCAATGGGGACCCTTCGATCCATCTCCCCTCTTATGAGGGAAGTTTAATGCGTAAAATTAATTTCCACTCTCTCAAATCCTGTAAAATCTGCCATGGAGTTCTCTTCCTCCATAAGCTTCTCTTTGGTGAGGTCGAATCGACTGCCCTCATCAGCCTTATTAGTATTGCAGTCCCTTCCCGCCCGACTAGGCATTACTTTCCTCTTTATCTCCAACTCCGTCTTTCTAACTACTCTGATTATGAATCTTTCCGTAGCCTTTGCCGAAACTATAACCTATTTTTCCATCTGTTTTCCTTTGATACTAGTTCTAATAAGGTCAAAATTATCTTAATGAAATAGCGTTAATTGGGAATTGTTCGGCTACCGGCATTTCTCTAACCTAAATTTGGCTGTTGGTGGGACCATATTGAGCCAAAAATCAGCCGCACAGGGTCAGAGAAAATGCCTTAGTCTGATCGAATTATTAGTTGTCATGTCATTTTCCCTTACAATTTAACTGAACATTATTAAACTTTAAACAACAATAAACACTAAAACGGTATAGTTTTTTTCTGCGAAAGAAAAAAATGATATATAGGACTCGCAGTCGGATTCGTTTATCGGAACTGACACAAGAGTGTTTGTTTTACTGTTAAATAAACCATTAACCTATTATTTGACCAAAAAACCTTTAAAAAATGTAATAAATTTCAAATTTTTTTAAATTTTTTGCTGTATTACTTTTTATTAAACCCGCTAGCCCGATATGGTGTCGTCAAATTTAAATCATAGCCAGATGTGCAGCCTATCGCTCGTATTCGGCGCAGCAGCAGCTCTAGCGACTGAAGACTAAGAAGTGTATTTCGAAGATTTTCTTCAGAAAAGACGAAATATAAAATAACCGAAAGACATTTTTTATGAAGTCCGTTAATCTAAAAATTAGCTTATCCTAATTAGGATTAAAACTTACTAGCTTCAGAGTTTCAGAAATGGCTAAAAATTCTTTTAAAGCGTTGTGGGAATTATGTGCCATAGTTCGAAATTTTCCAAAAGAATCCAATTTGGCACGGCAGTCACGGCAAATTACGTTAGGAAACCCATCATTAGGCAATGGCTGAAACAATATAATTTATATTAATATAATAAATAAATTTTTTGTATGGTTGAATTTCACTAACTTTAAAATAAGTGGCTGAAATCACTTCTATGTTTTTATCGCAATCACTTATTTATTTTTTTTATTTATTTAATTTATATAAATACAATATTAAATCTAAGTGGTTTAAGTGGTCGCGTAGAGTACTTGTACCTATACCTTCGACTCTGTTTTGTGTTTATATGTTGTCTAATATTTTACAATGTTTAAGAATAGTGTAAATTCTATTGATTTTTTGAGTTGTTAGTAATATTGGGATATCAGAGTGGGAAGTGTCTATAAATATTCGGGCTAAATTATAGAAAAACGAGGGGGAACGTTGTGAGCCGCGGCAAAGGCCGCGGCTCTACCTTATACCCGGTACTCAGTCAGTATATACATATGTACAAACATGTATGAGCTTGCGATTTATGCAATTTCTTATATGTTCGCAAAAGGGACAAATTAAAAAAATGGGCAAAAAATAATATTTCAAAAAATGAAGTACATTTTTGGAATATTATACATGTTTCCGATTTTGTTTGCATATGATTTTTACATCTGCTTCTAAATTTCTACATGACATGTATAACTACATATGTATTTGAGACGTACAAGTGTTTAGGACAGAGAGAGAGGGCATGAGTCAGCGCTTGGCAGGCGTTGCGTAGCCACTGAAATTTAATTTGTTTCTTCTGGCCATAATATTGATCCCACCTGATCCAGATTCGGCAATCTGGTAGATATGGTAATTTTCCATGATTCTACGTTTTTGGTTTTCATTTATCTTAAAAATTGTGGATTCCACAGATTTTCGTCCTTTGTGGGGGCGGAAGGAGGCGTGGCAAAATTTTGAAACAAACTCGTGCTGGTTTGATATCACAGGAGCTTGGATAGAAAGTTTGGTTGCTCTAGCTCTTATAGTCTCTGAGAACTAGGCGTCAAAAAATACGAATGGGCAAAGCAGATGGGGTCGCGTGTGAGAGAGAGCGAGAGGGAACGATGACTTTCGAAATGGTTTTCTTCATTATAGCTATAATAATGATCCGATCTGATCCAGATTCAACACTCTGATAGAAATGGTCATTCTCTATGATTCTGCGTTTTTAGTTTTCTCGTATCTTTAAAATTGTGTATGCCACAGGCTTTTGTCCTTTGTGGGGCGGAAAGGGGCGGGACGAAATTTTGAAATACACTTTGAGTAGTGTGATAACACAGGAGACCGAATGCAAAACTTGGTTACTCTAGCTTTAATAGTCTATGAGATATAGGCGCAAATGAAGACGGACAGACGGACGGACGGACGGACGGACGGACAGACAGACATGGCTATATCGACTCGGCTATTGATGCTGATCAAGAATATATATACTTTATGGGGTCGGAAACGCTTCCTTCTGGGCGTTACACACAACCGTTATCCCCACAAATCTAATATACCCCTATACTCTTCGAGTACCGGGTATAATCAGTACTTCCAATAGGGTGTCTTGGTGAAAATGAGTGAGAAGAACGAAACAAATTTTATACCAGTGACAGGATTTCACATGCTCGAGAGAACAATAGGGTACATAATATGACTGATATTTTCCAAAGAACAATGGATTCCTCGGTTCCTCTTGTATCAAGCGTATTGCTAAATACAAGAGTAGCTCTAAGTCAAAGAAAAGCGTTGCAAGCAGCTGTAATTGAGCTTTTAGAACCACCAAGTTTTTAAAATGTTTTGAACACAAAACTGCTAAATAATAATAACAATATTTATCAAGATTCAACTGACCTTAACACTTCCCTAGATGATGGAACTAATGCTAAAGAACCCTATTCGCAAGAATTTAACATAGAATTAGAGGTAGATTTATGTAGATGTTTAAGAATTTTTTTCGTTTTAATATTATTTGGTTTTCATTGAATTATTGATTTTTGTTGTTAATTTACTCATAAATTAGCATAAAGAGAAGAAAAATGTTAATATATAAATAATCAGGTCAATAATAATGCAATACTGAACAAAAATAACTATCAAAAGCTGCACCTGATATGGGCGGTTGGAGTGGGCTTGGTCGGATCGGTCGGATATTTATCACAGGTCTTACCAGGTCATTACCATTAACTGTAGCTATACCCACCGACAAAAAAAAAGCCGCGTTCTAAAATTTCATGAATTTTTGACTTCTTCGGAGCAGCAGCCGTCAGTAGCTCTTAAGAATTCTTATTAGCTCAGTTATCTCTTAAGTTATCTATTGTACGCTAATCTATTCTCACGCTCTCGGTGCATACGCACACACACACTCATGTTCGCCGTGCGTACTGCTTAAGTATATTGCATTGCGTTGGTTAACTTGGGTACATTCTGTCAAATTCGTCGTCGAACGCTGCATCGCGTATCATCATTACATACCGGCCGTCAAAACTGCCTAATCGCGCTACAACGGTTTCTTTGATTTACTACTGAACATTTGTACACTGAAAAACACGGAAACACAAATGTGGAGTCAGAGGTGCCGAAAAAGCTCGGCAGCTTCCAACAGTGGGGTTTCCCCAAATGTTATTCGACTCGTCTAATTTTTATTTTGTGAGTCCCTGTGAATGTTTTCTTCTTTTTGCGTGCGCTTTCTGTCATCTCAGTTTCTGGAAACATTTTTGGCAGAACATTTTACTTAGGAGTCTTTAAGAAGTATGCCTAAAGGAAAACAGATGACGGTGACTAAAGAGTCAAAAATTATTACCTCGGCTGAAAAAAATGTCTCCATTCAAAAAATAGCGGATCGAACTAAGTTCAATGAAAGTTCAGTGCGACGATTTTTGAAAAAATTTCGTGAGACTGGACAAGTGGAGAGGACGAAAGGATCGAGAAGAAAAAAGTGTACAAGTGCAAGGGAAAATCGGATTATTAAGAAAACGAACCGACATGATCGATTCAAAAATGCTGTAGAGATAGCTTCTAAAGTTCAGCAACGATTTGCGAAAGAAATTTTAGCTCGAACTATACAGCGTCGTTTAAAGGAGATGGGATTAATGGCAAGGACACCTGCCAAAAATCCACTTCTTAATAGTCGAATGAAGAAAGCACGCCTGAATTGGGCTAAAGAAAAAGCAAATTGGGTGAATCTGAGTAGTCCCGAATCATATTCTCGGATGAGTCAAAATTTATCCTCATTAGACCCGATGGTTCCCGCACAGATCGCCGCAGAAAAGGGGAACGCTATTCCGAAAATTGCTGCATTGTCACAGTGAAGCATTATCTTTATATTATGATATGGGGATGCATATCTAAATATAAAACTGAATCACTAATAAATTTTAAGGGTATGGTGAATTCAAAAAAGTATGAAGTGGAGTCATTCGCAGTGGAGTTGTGTCCATTATGGAATCACTTAGTGAGAGAGAAGATCCTGTCTTTCAGGACGATTCTGAAGCTTGCCATCGTGCGCGCTCTGTAAGAGATTCTCTGACGTTCTGGTTTTCTTAAAAATGTATTCAACTAGTTTCAACTATTTTTCACCGACAGGTTAACATTTTGAAGGCGGAATTGGGCATTAAGTCCTTAAATTGGCCGGGTAACAGACCCGACATCAATCCGATAGAGACCGTCTGGGCCCTTATGACTGCCAAAATAGGAAAGCGGAAGCCCAAAACTATGGTTGAGTTAAGGGGTTATAGAAAAAGTTTATTTAAGGGCTTTATGCGATTCGATGCCCAATAGGGTTAAATGTGTCATAAAAGCCAAGGGGAGTACCACCAAATATTAGTTAATATAAAATTTGAAAACAAAAATTCTGAAATATGTCTGTTTATTATAAGATTATAGAAAATGAAAAAACTTATTGGAACAACTTTTGTTTTTTGCTGAATAAATCGATTTTATTATTTTACAAAAGTCATGTGACCGTTGAGAAAAGTGTGATTGAGATATATATTTGTTTTTAAATTTATGAATATGATATCAAAAAACGTAATATGCACTTTTGTTAGAAATTGATTTATTGACTCAAAAAAATGAAAACTTTTAGTATCAAATAACATTTGGGGAAGCCCCACGCTAGATAAGTCAAAAAAGCATGAAATTTTAAAGTGCTTTTTTTTTTTGTCGCTGGGTCTAGTTTCAAGACTCTGACTTCATTTTTCGAATTTCGGCTGTCTGGCCCAATGTGCAGCGGTGCGATCGTAAGCAGTGGTGCTGATAGTGAATATCGGGCTGCCTGTTAAGTCTTTAAAAAGCCATCTCCACTTTTCGTACGTTTGACTCTCTTCCAGAAAACATTTCTTGTACACAATTTTACCTGTATTCCCTTTTTTTGTTAATGTAACCATTCATTCCATTTAGGTTCCGTTGGATTATAGAAATGGTCATTTGAGTTTGAGAGTTTGAGTTTGGTCATTTGGTTTGTTTATTTGTGTTTGATCTGTGATGTGTTCAATAGACAACGATTTTCAGTCTGGGCTGTTGTTTTGTTTACGATTAAATGTAAAAATGTTGTCCTTGGACGTGCCAAAGTGAGTAGGTCTGGAAAGTCAACTGGAAACGGTTGAATCACTCAGTGAACTGAAACGATATTCCCCAAGATTGGGAGGACCAGTGGCCATGGTAACAAACACGAACGTGTGGGTGTTATTGATTGCGAAAAGACGAGAAAAGTGGAGATAAGCGATTTACGAATATTTAAGAACGGTGAAGACCTGCGCAATCGTTGAGAGTTAGACAATGACTGATTTTTATTTTATTTTATTTCAAACTAAGAAAGAAATAACGATAATAACAGGAGAGGAAGAAGGAAAACAACTTCAAAATTAGTTAAATTAAATTGAGTAGTTATAATACTATAATCTTAAAGTTAATTCAGGAGACGTGGCAAACGGAATTCAAGTTATGGCATACAACTCTAAAAGGTTCATGCGTAGTTTGGCCTAACTAAAAACTAAAGGGTAACCGGATAGGTCGAAAAGTACGGGTAGATCGAAAGGGAATCGCAAAGTCAATGTGACACAAAAGAGTTTGGGAATCCACAATCCCGAGATAGTGATTGTATACGAACATTATCCCATTGCATATTCTACAATGGTTCAATAAAGGTAAGACTTTAAGTTCTAGGTGGAAAGATTCTACCAGAGAACAAAGATGTTGCAATTGCCGGCTAACCAGGAACTCAAGGAGCTTAGGAATAGCCGAGAACTTTGCAATACCTCGGTAATTTTCTATGTTCTATGATTCTATGTTTCTAGCTTCGACTGCAGGATGTATGTAACATTTCATCTACTCTTCTATCCTCACTTGCATATCTTTACATATTATTGTATGTACGAAAGGAGCGGACACATTTCCAATAAATATATATCAGACCAGTGTACGGAATCAATAAAAACTGAGAGGAGAGCGGTTACAGCAGCTGAAATTGAGAGAGAGAGCGCTACTGCACAGAAAGTTTCGAGAACGGGATATGAAGAACAGTTATTTGAGTTTGTATGATCGGGAGAGAATGATACAGAAGCAAAAGCTACAAGCTGAGCGCCTAAATGTAAAGCAATGCGTACTCACGAGAGGCAACAACAAAAACAACTTGACTTATGTTTAAAAACCATTAAAAGGCATGCGCTCGCGCTTACCGATAGAATCTAAGCAAGCTGGTAAATTAGAAAGTTTATTGAGTTTATTATTTTCAAAAAACCCAGGCTGTTAAGTAAAATAAAAGGTCGATAAGTGGAGCCCAAAACAAAAACGCGTCTGATCACTATAAAGAGAACGAGCGAATAATCATTTAAAAAGTGCAACTATCACCACAAAATGTGCGCTGTCCACACGTGACCTCCTTGATGAGGGCGTCAAGAAACGACTGATTTCTTTGACAAACCATCCTGTCTTATCAAAATCGACTATACTAGACCCCCGATTCAAGAAAATACACTTTCAATTTGTCCTTTCCGTTTTCGAAGCTGTAAAAAATCTCATAAGGAAGCTCGTTTGAACAGTAAAAACAAGGAGTCTGGTTGCAAGGTTTGTTTTTATAAATATAACTCATGTCAAATAACCCACTACTTTTGTAGGTTTTGAATACTGAAGTTCTGAAATCCAAAAGCGGAAATTTGTGGACCGTTCAGGACGAAATGATCGAAGGCACATGTATATGGAGCAGTCAGAAGTAGACGTCGGGAAGGAGAAGTGCTTAGCAAAAGAGGCCGATGCAATTGCCTATTAAGTATCTAAAAAAGGTGAGTTTCCTAATATTTCAAAGCTGGACCTCAAATTTCTAGAACACCGAGCCAGCCCTGCAGCTTCATAATGCGTGGCATATGCAGTGAAACTTGTGACGTGTCTGTTTAAAGTCGCTAAAAAAACAATACCGGAATTTAAATTAAAGCTGGGTATCCAGCACCGCGGAAACTAAAAATTACTGCCAAACTTCATATAAAAAAAACGGGGCCAGTAATTTTTCGTTTGTGTTTTCCTGGAGTCAGTATCCAGCAACGTAAACGGGATCCACGAATTTGTATCGATAGTATCGATATTCACATGAATGTGGACTGTGAGAACAGCTGATAGGGGTGCCAGTAAAATATATGTGCCTATTTTTACTGAAGTCAAAGTGAAAGGTGGGGGTAAAATTTGTACGCAAAACCAAAAAGAGATATGCAAATGTTTAAAGTGAGGAGAGGATTGCTTTAATAAAAGCAGTTGAGGCAATATCATGTCTTTAGCGGATCACGGAAAATGAGCATTTTGATAATTTGGACATTTTGGCGCCTCCAACTGTGCTGTACTTCGTCTTATAACCATATGTGCCACTTCATCGTCAGAATTACTTTCACTCCTTTTTTTAATTTTAGTTTAATTTTCAAAATTGGCGCTGTTTACAAAAAACAGCTGATTCATGAGAGTGGCAAATCACTTTTTAGGCTCTTGGTCACACTATTTTAATTGAGATCCACACATCCGAAATAATGAACAGTTTGCTTTCAGTAAAATTTCGTGGTGCTGGATACCAGCCTTAAATGAATAAACTGAACAACAATTTTTAATTCTTTCCGATATATCGATATAATGATATAAATTTGGTACATGTATTCTAAACGGCGAAAAATTAAAATTTGATAGACGAAATACGATCGTTCGTCCCCGATAGTCTATCGTTAGTGTACTCGAACTATTGTTAATGGTATTCTACCAGCTGTGTTAATACAAATGAAATAGGCTTTTTACACCGGGTGCGTTTCCTATCGAAATCGGAAAAGACGCAAAGGAGACGCGCGTCTTTGCGTCCTGAGAACAGCTGATGAGAGCAAGACAAATTGTATAATTAAAGTTAATTATGTACGAAAATAAAAGGGAAATAACAGAAAAAGAATTGATTCTTTTATTTGCTGCCTAATCTACGAAAGCATTTTCGACAAGCAATCCCTTTGGAGGAAAGGATAGCCATAGCTCTATATTGCCTAAGATTTTTTGCAGAATATCGCACAATAGGGAATCTATACGCTGTGTTCAAAGCCATTGTGTGTAGGATTTTGTTGAAATTTTGTCGAGAAGTGACTGCTAAACTCGCTGACAAGTATATGCCAGCGGAATTTCCTACCCAGGCAAGGACCCCGGAAACAATGAAAGGATTCGAAGCATTGGAATTTAAGCATTACATGTATATTTGCCCCCTTTTCCTTCAGTTGAAATTTTTACACGCCAACATTTAAATTTCGATCTGTTAGTTTTTGTTGTTGCTGGTGGTGATAGTTTCGGTGATGAGCAGAAAAGTACGAAAATGTGCTGTTTAGTGCAAAAACAATCGAACATATCGAATAAATGAACCTGTGTTGGAAAATGACGCCATTTTTGGCCACCACTAGGGCCCTATGCTTAACTTATTTTTAAAAAAATACTGCGTGTCTGGGAAGACGCTAAGAATTAAGACGCAGTCTCAGTGTAAACGGAACATTATACTACCTCAGCAAACAAAGATAGGAGCGCTCCAAACTACCTCAGTGAAATAAGTATATGTGCATTGTCATTTTTTAACAAAAAATCAATAAAAAACATAATTAAAATTTTTGATTTTTTAAACTTATTAAGGATACATATATTGTTTGAAAAATATAACATTTTTTTTTAAATTATCTTCAAGAAACTTAAAATATTTAATTAACAAAGTTCATTTCATATGAAATAAGTATATGTGCAAAATGATAAAAGTAAAGAAAAACTAAATAATTTGTTGTCCAGTCCAATAAATTTAGCTATTTAATAGTTAATATGTTTTCCCTTATTAAGAAGCATTTGATTAATTCGATTTTCCATTGAATTTGACAAGTTTTGAAGTGTCGATAGGTCAATTTGATCCCATTCTTCAATTAGTGCCTTTTTAAGGTCCTTTACAGTATCAAACTGGCGGTTATTCTTGTAGACCTTGCGTGACAGTATTCCCCATAGATCTTCAATCGGGTTTAGGTCCGGACTGATCGCAGGCCATTCTAAAAGAAGTATTTTCCTATCCGAAAAAAATTTTTTTGTTTTCCGCGCAGTATGAATTGGCGCGTTGTCCTGCTGGAAAATCCAGTCATCTCCGTATAGGCGTCCAGCAAAGTCAATAAGTATTGTGTCTAACAATTCTATGTATACTTCTGCATTTGTTTTCGTGGGTATAAAACATAGTGGAGACTTTCCTTCATATCCAAATGCTGCCCAAATCATCAAGGATCCTCCACCGTGGTTGCGTTTATGGCAAGTCTTACGTGGTTGCCTTATATCCCGCCAATACTTTTGGAAACAGTCTGGCCCGTCTAAGTTAAACTTTTTTTCGTCGGAAAAAATAACTTTTTTGAACTCTTCAGACCAAAATTTATATTTTTCTCCGAATGCCAGGCGCGCAGTTATGTGGCGTTTCAATAGCCTGGGTTTAGCCTCGCGGGAAGTATATTTAACCGTGTCGTTTTCCTGTAAAATCTGATTTACCCGTCTACTGGACACATTCAGCTGTAGCTGACGTTTGATTTCAGTGCATGACATGCTGTCTTCTACTGCCATTCGTCGAATTTGCCTCCTACAGCGATTATCAATGTCAGTGGGTCGGCCGGTCCTCTTATTTTTCCCGTAATTTTCTGGATTTCTGAGGAAATTGGCTACTGTGTTTCTATGCCTATTAACTCTGGCAGCAATATAAGTAATATTTTTTCCAGCTTCGGCCAATCCTATGATCAGACCTTGGTCTTTGTCCGACAAATGTGATCCACGAGGCATTCTAACATAAAATCGCTTTATCAACAAGATTGTTGAACTCAAATACAATTTAAATTGTTTTACTCACTTTCTAATTAGAAAAGAACTTGTGTTGTGTACACTTGAACACTCGACTATACTCTGAAGCACAATATTAGCAGAATGCACATATACTTATTTCATAAGAAACCGACGACCTGCCTCGCAAATTTGAGATAACGGTACTAAGAATGAAGTCTAAAGAGAAGTCGTGGAATATGTACATATGCTATATGTATGTATGCGAAAACAAGCATACTCCAAAACAATGTACGGTAAACTTTTAATAGAATACAAAGACTAGAATAAAATGCACATATACTTATTTCACTGAGGTATGTGGCTGAAAAGAGCCGAGCTTAAGAGCGTTTTTGGAGAAAACACACATATTAGAGTTTTTTCAGAGCACTTTCAGTGCTTTTTAAACAATAAAAAGCTCTGATGTCTGAGCATATTCGGAGTTAAAGTAAGTAAAAACAGCGTTGCAAATATAAGAATACAGATTCATGCGATAAGCAAGACGAAAGAGAATTCAGAAATTTTTTCAATGAGTGAAACAGTGAGTTGGTGTTAAATTTTATAAACGATGAGTGTCCAAAGATCAAGCCGCAATGCTTACAATAACATAATGGATGCCAATATATATATATATTATGCAAAAACCATAATTCTTAAAAATATTTTAATCTATTAAAAAAGTAATTACCGGTTTTTTATCTGCTATTCGTAAACTCTTTAAAAAAATTACATTAGTCCAAAATATTGAATTTTTTCCCACTGTGGCCCAAAAAAACATTTTTGCTAGATTTGCGGATTAAAATTTTTTTTAAAGAGTTATAGGGTTATTTTTAAAGAATTGGAACCTAAACATAAAAGACAGAGTGAAGAAGGCCACGATAGCTCTCTACACTTGCAAAAAAGCTATTGGCTTAAAATGGGGCATGAACCCAAGTATAGTCCAATTAATATATCTAGCAATAGTTAGACCAATAATACTCTACGGAGTTACAGTGTGGTGGCCGGCCTTATCAAAAACGACGATCACCAGACAACTCGACAAAGTTCAACGAACAGCCGCCCTTTGCATGAGTGGAGCTCTTCGCACAACTCCAAATGATGCGCTAGATGCCATTCTATGCCTCCAAAGCCTTGCCCTCGCAGGAAAAGAAAGGGCAGAGATGGCAGCAATACGTCTGAGAGACTTCGACCAATGGGCACCTCAGCACACAGGTCACTCTTTAATACTAAATAGCAGTTCCGTCCCCATGAAAACGGACTACTGTGTCCCAAGGGAAAACACAGACACCCCTTTCGATGTAATTATCCCTCAAAGAGACGAGTGGAGGAGGGAGGGACCCCCAGGTCGAGAGGGGCCATAAAGATCTTCGCAGATGGGTCAAAGCTGAAGAAGAGGGTCCGAGGAGGAATATACTCCGAACAGCTAAACATTAGGCACTCCTTGAGGCTCCCTGATCACTGTAGCGTCTTCCAAGCGGAGGTCATTGCAATCAAGGCAGAACTGAACTGCCTTCAGAAAGCTATCGCTATGGTAACCCGCATAAATATACATATATAGTGATAGCCAAGCTGCAATAAAATCGCTTAATACAATCTCTGCAAGCTCGGCCACCGTTGCAGATTGCCGCAAATTTCTTTACGAGATGGCTCAGCAAATTGTTATCAGCCTTATATGGGTCCCGGGCCACCGGGACATCGAAGTATTGCAGAAGAGCCGGCCAGACTTGGAACTACAATCCCCCTTCTCCAAGATAAGGAGTATACTCGTATGCCGATGGCCACATGTAGGCTCATAATAAAGAAGCAATATAACATAACCTAACCTATTCGATTTTCTAAAATAAATACATACAATTTAAATTATTATTTTTGGGTGATATTTTTAGGTTAATTTTTAATATTTGCTATTAATGGCTGATTTTCCACAAAATAATCATCAAAATTAAGGTTAATAATTAATAAGGTTAATATCTAATAAAATTAACATTTCGGAACTATAGTTGCTATCTTCCAAATCTTTTCGTAATCGCACATGTCTCAGCGATGCAAGAAGTTGATTCGCCGAGGCTGCCAGCATATTAAAAATGTCTTCATTTTGTCAGACCTGACAAATTTTTCACGTATAAGTGTATCTGAACCTTTTGTAGGTTTTTACATTCTTGTGCTTCTTTGGACAGCTCTCCAATTGGTAAGCACTGATACTCTATTAAGTCCTCTTCATGAGCTAAAATTCTATGTACCGCGGGGGTAAGTTTTTTCTGAGGATATAATTCAGTCAAAAGTTGAGCTGTTTTTGATGCGTATTCGCAAATTTTGCACCATTTATCATTTCTTTGCATTTCTTTATAACATTTAGGATATCAGCCAACCTTTTACTGATCTCATGATTAAGACCTGTTATCAAAGATGTAATTTTATCATTTTCAAAAAATCTCCTCGAAGTATTTCCGTCATTCGTATTTCCGTATCCGTGCTTTGGGCAGTTAACTTTTAATCCTAGATTCCGAGAGAATTCAGTTTGTATAACTTCCTTTCTACTCTGTATATCCTATATCCTCAGGTGTATTATCCGTTTTTGTTATTTCTGGCCGTGGAAGTGTGCATGGTAGCTTCAGAATAAATTCCATACATTTGATTCTGCAATGCAACGAAGAAATACCATATTCGTAGCAGTTCTCCTCACCCGTTAAGTCGTCTCAACTGTGAAAGTCTTTTTAAGTTTTTTTTATTTACAAATGTAACACCTCAAAACACCTAACGTTTCCAAAATGCAGATTTAGACTATATACATATGAAAGGTATATATTATATCACGTGTATACTTCCAACTTCTCTTCTACGAAAGTTAAAAAAATACCAACATTAAGTGTATTTTTTAAACTTTTCTAATTTAGTAAGTATTTCAGTTATATTTAAAATTTATATATATAACATGCACCCAGCGACAAAAAAAAAGCCGCGCTCCGAAATTTCATGAATTTTTGACTTCTCTAGCGTGGGATTTCCCGAAATTTTATTCGATTCGTTTAATTTTTATTTTGTGAGTCCCAGTGAATGTTTTTGTTTTTGCGTGCGTTTTGCGTCTCAGTTTTTGGAAACATTTTTTGCATAACATTTTACTTAGCAGCCTTTAAGAAGTATGCCTAAAGGAAAACAGATGACGGTGACTGAAAAGTCAAAAATTATTGCCTCGGCTGAACAAAATGTCTCCATTTGAAAAATAGCGGATCGAACTAAGTTCAATGAAAGCTCAGTGCGCCTCTTTTGAAAAAATTTCGTGAGACTGGACAAGTGGAGAGCACGAAAGGATCGGAAACAAAAAAGGGCACAAGTGCAAGGGAAAATCTGATTATTAAGAAAACGAACCAACATGATCGATTCAAAAATGCTGTAGAGATAGCTTCTGAAGTTCAGCAACGATTTGCGAAAGAAATTTTAGCTCGAACTATACAGCGTCGTTTATAGGAGATGGGATTAATGGCAAGGACACCTGCCAAAAAGCCACTTCTTAATAGTCGAATGAAGAAAGCACGCCTGAATTGGGCTAAAGAAAAAGCAAATTGGGTGAATCTGAGTGGTCACGAATAATATTTTCGGATGAGTCAAAATTTAACCTCATTAGACCCGATGGTTCCCGCACAGTTCGCCGCAGAAAAGGGGAACGCTATTCCGAAAATTGCTGCATTGCCACAGTGAAGCATTGTCCTTAGATTGGCCGGGTAACAGACCCGACGTCAATCCGATAGAGACCGTCTGGGCCCTTGTGACTGCCAAAATTAGAAAGCGGAAGCCCAAAACTATGGTTGAGTTAGGGGAGGGTATAGAAAAAGTTTCGTTCGAGGATATAACTGAGGAATTATGCGATTCGACGCCCAATAGGGTTACATGTGTAATAAAAGCCAAGGGGGGTACCACCAATTACACTACTCGACAAAATTACACTTTTTTTTCCGCTAACGCCCAAAATGACTTTTTCTGATAGATTTGGAGATTTAATTTTTTTTTAAGAAATACGATTTTTTTCCAGTTTTAGTTTTCTTTTAAAGAATTTTTTAAAAATGTTGTATTTTTTTTTCATAGGTAGTGCTTCTCTTTTTCACATAACTTTAGTTTCTTACAACTGGTTGTATTGAAGTTTGCCGTTTTAAAAAGCTGACAAATTCAGCTATAAATCCGGCCCAGACATTTTGTAGCTGCAACTTAACGTCTGGAAGATCTAAAGCAGGGGTCGGCAGCGTCCTATCCCATGTGCATAGCAAAAAGGCCACGGGGCAGCGCAGTCGGCACACGCATAGCGTAAAAACTTCGAGTACCGTCGGCCTTACTGCTCGGGTCCCGCGGCGGCAGAGAAAATGAGTCGTGTGTCTTCGGGCCTATGCACATGCTGCTTCGGTATTCTGTTCGTCAGAGTTGCGAGAACAGAGATGAATCAGTTTGCGTTCAGAAGTCAAATGGTGAAGACCACGCTGCGCAACTTTTTGATTTTTCAGCGAAAATTAAATTGTACACTGACAAAAATGTTCAATGTAATGTGGGAACATGCATTTTTTCTTTTTAGAAAATATGGATGGCGGGGCGCAATGTTTGATTTGCAAATATGTTGCAAGTCGATGCGCACTATTTTTTATTGAGAGGCACTATGATATTAAGCATTCTCGGTTCAAGGGACTTGTAGGGGCTGAGCGTGCCACGAAATTATTAGAACTGAAAGCGAAATTTCTAAGATATGTTTCAGTTTTGGGTTCATTGCCATATATTGAAAGCTTCATATACGGTAGCTCTAGCCTTAGCGATGTCGCCCTTTTACAGACGGTGCTTTCTTTAAAACTTTAATGTTGGATGTTTTACAACAAATAGACACAGGAGAAAAAGGCGTAATTCAAACTTGCGGTGATATTGCTTTATCTGCCCGGACTATCGCTCGTAGAGCACAAGAAATTAGTAAATTTATACATTCTGAGGCCAAAAAGAGGCTAACTAACTGCACTTATTTTTCTGTTTCTCTATACGAATGACGAAAATAAATAAATGACGAAAAATATCCAAAACTGAAATCCGAAACTTACAAGCTCTACTCAATGTTTGGTACGACATGTATTGCGTGCCGACCCCTGATCTAAAGCTTTCAAGTTCAAATTTCATAATTTTTTTCGGTATTTTTTGCCGAAATTTAGACTTTGAAAAATCAGGAAAAGTCGAAAAAAAAATATTTAAATGCCAAAATTTTTGCTTGTAGACAGACCCATTAATTGGACGTCGTTTAAGGTATCGTTTATAAAAATGGATGGATAAACGGCCAAGTTACAACCGTTTGACCAAACTTTCATATGCCGAATTTAGCCGATAAATTCCGTTAGCCGACGTATAACCGTTGGCATATGCATATGAAGTTTATAACTTAGCCGTTTATTTTTATAAGCGATACCTTAAACGACGCCTAATTAATGTGTTTATCTAAAACCAAAAATCAAGGCATTCATATATTTTTTTTGTCGACTTTTCCTGCGCTTTCAAGGTCAAAATTTTGGGAAAAAAAATGCTTTACAAAATTTTAAATCTATCAGAAATGTCATTTTTGGCGACAGCGGAAAAAAAGTTGAATTTTGTCGAGTAGTGTAATCTTTGAAGTATTCTTTATCGATTATATATTTTATTTTTGCCAAACGCGTTCATGAAAAAATGAGTTTTTAAAAGCTTTCCGGGCTGGGTCCCCACTGTGCGTCGTTTAAGTAATCATTTGTAAGAATAGAGTTGCAGCCAGCTTGACAAAACCACCGTAAAAATTTGAGCGAGTCAATTTTTGTACATGCGTTCAGGCACCGCATATTTTCTTGTCGCTTCATACACATATTCGATTCTTATGGGATGTTTGAATGATGTTGATGTTTGTTTTCCCTGCGTGTTTTAAGTACGCATGCACACGTATTCTCATGTACTCTGCATGTGTTGGTTGTATGATTGCTGACGAAAATGAAATATATGTAACTAAAATCGAAAAACGAAGAAAAGTCGTGTGGAGGAAGCCTTCGGCTATTTCAGCTTTTTAAATTACTCACTTCTGAACGAATATAGATATTTTCATGAAATAAACCGTTTAATATAATTGAGAAAAATTGAATTAGAATAATGAGAATATGGAAGAACTAATTGACATAGCTAAGTCGCTATGCCGAGATGTTTTTTTTTACAATTTAAATCTCTTTAAATGCTTAGCTCTCCCAATGAGGCGGTTTACAGTTCCCAAACATGCAATAACACAGCTTTCTTAACTGATTTTGCTGCCGAACTATGGGAATTATAGGGATAAGTCACCTGGCTACTGGTGTTGTGACTTTTCTCTAATACTTTTTACAATATTTTGCTTCAATACAAATAAAATCATCAAAATCACATGCAATCACTAAAAAATACTCAGCGTTAGTTAAATAAAATCAGCTCGCCTCGTTCGCATAATTTTTACTCAATTTCTGGATGTTTAGCTTCTGGGCATATTTTCAATTATTGTTATTGATATTGACAAGGTAAGAAAAAATGCAAAACCAAGAATTTGTCCAATCCAAAACCATTTTTCCGTCTTGTTTCGTTCCTTTTTACGGACACAAACGCAGTCCAAAACCGTTCCTGTGTGCCGAGTCAGCAATGCCGACCGCACAAGAGTAAAATCATACGAGCTCAGTTAACTCATTAGGTTTTTACTCACAATCAATAGGTACAATAATTTCTGAGCCGTAGCAACAGACACCCGAAGCACCCAAAACGAAGCCGCTAAATAAACTTTGCAAGGCCAGAAGAGATGGAAAGTGATTTAAAATTACCTGCAATCGTATTCGTCAACGCTTAGAGTAGTTTAGTCGGGTGATTTTCATGTGTGAACTTTTTTCCAAACACCCAAAACCTTTCTCTGATATTGACTGAGTACCGCTACTCACAACTTACCCACTCGTTTTTATTTTGGCTTTGTTTACGTTCTTCGAGAATTACTCTGCGCATTCTAATCGCTATATCGAATATCGCTATAAGTGAATAGAAATGTATCATGTATAGAGAAAAAGTATCTTACTATTTATCCGCTCATTTTCATCATGATGACTAATCATATGCTTTCATCAGAACTATCGTAAGAAATCAATTACTGATCCATGACAAAGTTGTCCTGATGAACGCCGTCACTTATGCACTATTCGAAATAAGCCAACTGTAAAATCTGCCTTAAGTTACTGCTCGTGTAAAAAAGCCAACTAGCATTCTTATTTATCGACGAAGAAAAATTACCAATTGGTGGCTTACCAAATGGTTCGATAGAACTATGACTGGTTTGCTTACTTCTTTTTAACAGACTGAAATGGATATATAAACGCTCCCATTCATGCTAAATATTAATATTTTATGGGATCGAAGATGATTTCCAATATGCATTATAAACTTCGGAAAAGATAAGCATTTCAAGATCGATTCGACCATTAATGTTGATCAATAATATACATATAAATATGTATGTACATACATACTTCACGCTGTCGGAAAAGCTTCCTTCTGTGCATTACAAACATTTGAAGGGAATATCAACATACAGCTGATACAGTTGACAATTATAAAAAAAACCGTTTGACTTAGAGACTTCGAGTTGTAGCAAAAATGTTACCGTCCGTTTTAGTTCGAAATATGTACATATATAAAATGCAAGTTCGGGTTAGGGAATTTGAACTGTATATGTATATGTGTGCATGTATGTACATATGAAACTGTAATTGAAATTGTTAATGCTGCATTAAATCTGGGAATCCTTCATGTCTTATTATGATTCGTGATGTCGTAATCCCAAAAATAACACACACACAAGTATTAGAACACATTAATATAATTCTACTTTAGATTCCCACACACCACAGCAGATTTCTAACCGTATGTACATACGTATGAGAACGCAATTAATGTATATTTGTATTTGTGCTGAATTTAAATCTGCTTACCTTAATAGAGAGATAGTTGATTATCTGAAATATAATATGTGAGTATGAGTCATCGCTGTGCTCTTGGCTGTAGTTGTTAATAGTTTGAAGTGATTGGCATAAATTTGATTTTAATTTATCGGAAACTAAATCATCTTGATCAAGTAAATGGTGCTCCATCTGAATTTCCGAGTCTGTTTTTGTTCGTTCTATTCTTTCTTGATTTAGTGTAATTTTCTGTGACGATTGATTTTTTAATACTGAGCTACCGGAAATTTCGGGTTCCAAAAGCGTAGCATATTTTTCACTACCGCACAATGTAAGTTTTTTGTTAGGAAAAGGCACACTCGGTGTATATTCTGTTTCATGAAGAGGTTTACTTTGACCCGTTTCATTATTGGTTAAAATCACTGATAGCAGGTTATCATCTATACAGCTGCATACACTTGGGCTTAGAGCATTGCAGAAACATTTAAAAGCGTTTTTTTGTTCATTTATCCCCTCGTTTTTATATTGTTCAAATTTATCTTTTTTATAGTTTCGTTTCGGGATATTATAAATTTGTAGTTCGGAAATATCGCACTCATTAACCAATGTGAGACACAATCGACAAACTTGATGAAACTTGTGTGGTACATTATACATAATTAAATAGTTATATGTATATGCACTTCTTAAATAAACTCTCATATGATTTCTCTTATTTAGAGATCAAAAACGATAACTTTAAAATAAATTATAAAATTAATATAACACTATTCCTCAATTTTTCATTGTCAAAATCCACGTTCAGTTGAGTAAAAATAGTTCATTTTAGTGGTTCTTTAATATGTTGATGTTCAAATGAGCTGGTTTCCTATTAATTTTACGCTTGACAGAATACTACGGAAGTACGGAAATGCAAATAGGGCATTCTTGTAAGTGTTACATCTCTGAACTTTAAATAGTACATAGTTTCAAGATATATAATACCTATTTTTTCTTTTATATTCTTAGCCCAATATTGGAAGAACAAGATATATTAAATATTATCTTATTGTTTTTAAAAATATTTTTAATGAAGATGAAACATTTTGAAACGTCTTAACCAATTTTTGTCACTCAAAAGGTTGTATTAAAAAGGCTTCAAAAAATACTTAAAATTGTTTATTTTATTACTGTTTTAGTGAATAGATTTAACAGAATCTTCAATATTTTCTTTGTTGTTTCAATGACGACTGGCGGACACGAAGAGGAAATGTTATTTTGATTCGATTGGCAAACTTATGTTTGTTGGCAATTATCTCTGACAATATGTTTTACTTTCTAGCGGGACGCATAAGCATTTTGTATGAAATGTTGTGGACGTATGAGAATTCAATCTTCCTTATCAATCTCGTAAAGAACTACCCGCAAAAGGCATAATAAGCTAGAATACAATGTTATGATCCTGCTTTTCTTCGCCCTGGCTTATCGTTCGCAGCTAACTAACGGTGATATCAAGGGTGTGTCCGACCTGATAATCCAAAAGACCGGTTCGAATAAAAATCAACAATTAAAACAAACAATAGACAGGCAGTCCACTCCCTTCCATCAGCCCCGTCATGGTTTATACTCAGCGCTCCCTTTAAATTTTCCGGACCTCACTTCTCTTCCCGCCCTCGTCCCACCAAACACGGTCTTTTATTCAACCATATTTTCTAAGTACTTTAATTTATAATTCATTTCAAAAATTTCTTACTTCATTCTATGCTTTTAAGCTATTGAAACTGGGGACCATTTATCGTTTACCATTAATTTCTGTGATGGTCCGTAATAGCCTGTTTCACCATCCACTTCGGGAATAGTTCGTAAGGTTTTGCCGTTCCGAAATTTAACAGTAAGTTTGACCATCCATTTTTCACAACGAAAAAATGGAATTCACTGCGAATATGCATACAATGACTGACAATAATAACTGATATTCTCCAACAAATGTCTAGGAGCCAGGATGTTTTTCAATAGCAGTTGCCCAATTTTCAGTTCGAGATGCTAAAATTCCTTCGGGAGATGAATGCGAATAAATAAAAAAAATCAAATGTAGTTGGGAGTAGTAGTAGTAGTAAGTGTAGTAATGGAAAATCTGAATGAAGATATGAAGGCGTCCTTTATAATTCTGTTCCATAAGAAAGGTAGCAAGTCTGACTCAATGAACTTTAGAGGTATATCTAAGTTATCCGCTATTCTTAAAGAAAAATTTGAGAAAATTTTAACTCCTTGTCTGAAACATCTATGCAGATCACTTATATCTCCACATCAATTTGGATTTATAAGGCGGAGATCAACTACTACTAATTTATTGGAGCTTACCTCCTTCATTGTTAAAGGCTTTCAAGGTTATTTACAGACGGATGTTGCTTATAGCGATTTTAGAAAGCGTTCGTCTCTGTAAACCATTCCATCCTAGCACAAAAGCTTGACCTTCTAGGGTTCCCACCTAACTTCCTGAGATGGATCTCTAGCTACTTTTGTTCTAGGTCTTATGTCCTTTTCAAAAACTCCCAGTTATGGGATTTTACCAGTTACATTTACATTTACGATTACCAGTTATGGTGACTTCGGGTGTACCACAGGGCAGCCATCTAGGCCCCTTACTCTTTACACTCTTTATAAATGACCTGCCTTCTGTATTAACATACTCTCGAGTACTTTTGTATGCGGATGATGTTAAGCTCTGTGTCCAGTATAAGGACATTTCTTTCCAATCCAGATTGCAATCCGATCTCGATTGATTTCAGCCTTGGTGTTGTGCAAATTTATTAAACCTTAATGCTTCAAAATGTAAAGTAATGACTAAAAAATGCATCTGCCACATTTCAAAGATGTATAAATACGATTTTTACTGATATGGTAAAAGATGGTAGAGTAACCATTTATTTAGACAACATTATAATTGCGACAGAAGATACTGATACAAACCTGGAAATACTAAAAGAAGTTTTCAAAAGAATATTAGACAATAGTTTAGATCTTAGACAAGATAAATGCGAATTTTTGCTATCTTCCGTCAAATACTTAGGCTATACAATCACTAACAAAGGTATCTGTGCGAATGAAACAGGTATAGAAGCCTTAACTAACTTCCAAAACTAAAAAAAGTTCACGAAATTCAAAGCTTCATTGGTCTATGTTCCTATTTTAGGAGGTTCATCAAAGATTTTGCAATAATAGCTAAGCCATTATACGATGCCACAAGAAAAAAAAAAAAGTTTAAATTCGGCGAAGTAGAGTTAGATGCATTTCATAATTTAAAGAGTAAACTGGTAGAAACTCCGATTTTTGCCATTTACCGTCCGCACGATGAAACCGAACTGCACTGTGATGCAAGCTCTTTAGGTTATGGAGCCATACTTCTACAAAGAAAGAATGATGGTAAAATTCACCCAATATTTTACTTTTCCAAAAGAACTTCAGATGTCGAGTCAAGATACCATAGCTTCGAGCTAAAAACACTAGCGATTATAAACGCACTCAAAAGATTTCGTGTTTACCTACAAGGTATTAAATTCAAAATAGTCACCGATTGTAATTCATTAACTTTAACATTAAATAAAAAAGAGTTGAACCCTCGCATAGCGAGATGGGCACTTGAATTACAAAATTATGATTTCGATCTCGAGCACAGATCTGGCAAAAGGATGCAACATGTCGATGCACTCAGTCGGAATAACAATATTTTAATAATAGAAACAAACACTTTTGAAGATAACTTAATAAAATCACAAAGTAGAGACGAAAAATTAAAAAAAATTAAAAATATGTTGTTAGAAAGAGAAGATGAGTACTATGAGATGCGCAATGGTGTAATTTATAAAAAACACAATGAAGGACTATTATTTTGTGTATCAGACGCAATGATTGAGAGCATTTTATACAAGTATCACGACGAAATGGGCCATGTAGGAGTAGATAAGGTAACAGATTTAATAAAAAAAAAGCTATTGGTTTCCGCAAATAAGAAAAAAGGTTGATGCACATATCAAAAACTGTGTGAAATGCATAGCCTTCTCGTCTAAAACCGGTAAGAAGGAAGGATTTTTACATTCCATTCCCAAAGGCACAACCCCATTCAAAGTCGTCCACTTTGACCATTATGGTCCCATTAACAGCGGTGATTCTAAGAAAAAACACATACTCTTAGTGATAGATGCCTGCATAAAATTTGTAAGGCTTTATCCCACCAAAACAACCAGTTCCAAAGAAGCAATAGATGCGCTGAACGATTATTTCAAGGCTTACAATCGACCTAAGCACTTAGTATTTGATAGAGGCTCTTGTTTTACATCCCACGAGTTCCAATTATTTACAGAATCACAAAACATAAATCACATAAAAATAGCAACAGGCTCACCACAAGCAAATGGACAAGTAGAAAGAATTAAAAGAGATTTAGGACCAATGATTGCCAAAATACGAGGTGTAGAAAAAAAAGAACAATGGGATAAAGTATTGGACAAAGTAGAATTTGCAATGAACAATACAAAAAATAGAAGTATAAATGACCCGAGCGTAATGCTCTTTGGTGTTTTACAAAAGGGCAACAGCATAGACAGTTTAAAAGAAAACATACTCGAAGAAAATCAAAATAGCGATCAAAATGATCTGGAACATACAAAATGCAAAGCAGCAATAGTCCAAGAGAAAGTTCAAGCGTACAATAAGAATTATGTTGACTCAAAGAGAAAAAAACCTAAAGTGTATTCAATTGATGATTACTTTATGATTGTTCGGTCAAACTTCGTCCACACAATTAATTTAGAAGTAGTTAAACACCTCTCGTAGTCAAAGCGTACTCTCATAATTGCACGCTCTCACTATTCTCGCTTATGCTCGATGCTCATGCACTAAGAGCCCAATAAAGTAGTCGTCGACTGATACTCAACAGCACCTCATCGTCGTTATTATTTCTTGCAGCTCGGTTTTAATTCGCTTGCTTGGTTTTAACACACCCCCACAATTAAACAAATAAATATCTACAAGAAAAACGCTTCTTGTTCAAACATTTTGGCGCCCAACGTGGGGCTCGTGTGTTAATTCTTGGTGAACAATTAAAATACTCGCATTTATGTACAATCTCTACTAACACTTTTCGTCGGTACATAATTTGCAAGTACAGCAACTGCAGTATTCGTTTAGTTTTGCAGCTGCCGTCGAAATTGCCGAAATCCTATTATCTATCGTCTCGATTGCGAGGTCGTCACCCTCGCTTTGCTCTCGCGGTTCTCGGTTAATTCTATCATTCGCTTGTCACCCACAACGCAAGCAACGGCGCTTGCACTCCTTTGCTGCTACCTGCTCTGGTCCAGAGGTCAACGCAGTGATCTATTGGAATTCCACCGCTTCTTTTCGTTTCGCTTTCGTTGCTGCCGTCGGAATTGTCGCTGACTCTCTCTCCCTTGGAACAACTGCACTCAACCTTTTGCTGCCGCCTTCGCTTCCACCGTTGGATTTGTGCTTTGGCTACTGCTGCCTGGTTGCGTCCGTGATGTTGTTGCCTGGATTCGTTATTGTTGGAACCTCTAATTCTGTGTAAGTGCAATTACACTACACAACAAAATGACGGCTCTGAAAGATTTGAAACGCCAACGGAGCAACATAAAACGAAACATAGCTCGAATCAAATCTGTGGTGGAAGGAAAGACGGAAAAGCCGATTTGCAATGATGAGCTTCGGTACCGTTTAAGCATCTTGGAAACCTATTTCAAGAAGGTTCTAAGTGTTCAGGCTGACATTGAAGACCTTAACCCAAATGATGAAGGACGGGCAGACTTGGAGGATACGTACATAGCAATCAAGCTATCCATAAAGGACAAATTGGGAGGTGACTTAAACACCAGTATGGTTGCGCCAGACTATCACCCACCGCCAGTGAGATCATCGTTGCCAAGGTTGTCGTTGCCCACCTTTGACGGAACGTATGCAAATTACAAGTACTTTATCAATTCGTTTGAACAACTTGTCGTGCGTGAGTCTGGATTGTCAAACATTGAAAAGTTTAATTACTTGCTGGGCTGCCTCAAGGGGCCGGCGCTAGACACCATTCAGGCCTTCCAGGTCACAAGCGAGAATTATCCGAAGGCCCTAGAGAAACTTAGGAACCGGTACGATAATCCAACTCTTATCTTTTTAGAAGGCATTGATGCATTGTTCGCACTACAACCGATTGAGAAGGCCAACTGCCAGCAGCTTCGCAGCCTGTTTGATAAGGCGTCTGCGATATTTAGCTCGTTGGAGTCCATCGGCAAACCGGAGAACATCGCTCAAGCCATGCTGATCTACATCGTGATGGACAAGTGTGATCAGCTCACTCGGAAGAAGTGGAAGGAATCGCTGGACTATCAAAAGCTACCGACCTGGCTAACATGCACACAACTTGTGGAACGCCACTGTCAATTCCTGCACTCGTCTGGAGCCTCATCTAGTACTCTGTCGCAACGAAAGGCTGAAAGCAATAAGTCCAATCGTCACTCTAATCAGCAGATAAACTCGTCGTTTGCCATTACTAATCCATCTTGTCCACTTTAATCTAGTTCTGGCCATAAAATCACGAACTGTACGCAGTTTAAGGCAATGAACAGCAACCAACGGTTCGATCATGTGAAACGTCTCGGTCTCTGCATCAACTATCTTGGGAATGGCCATAGAGTGGCGCAATGTTCATCGACTCATCTTTGCCGAACCTGTAATCGGACTCACCACTCGACTTTGCATCACTCGCAGCCGCAACAGCCACCACAATCATCAGCAGGACAGTCCTCAAATCCGGAACCGATAAGGCAACCGTCGCAGCCCTCTTGGCAAACAGCTGATATTCATTCGTATCACGCTGCTTCACATTCGCATATGGACATCGGTAGAGCGTTGCTTGGTTCATGTTCCCAGGTTAATTTTGTCACTGAAACCCTTGCTCAAAAACTTCGCCTTCGACGTGAGAGGCACCACATCGGAATTCGTAGCATAGGAGACACCCTTACTAATTTGAAGGCTCGTACGACGACCTCTATCAAATCACGTACGTCTGGCTACCAGCTCACCCTCCAGTTTGGAATTACATCCCACATTGCATACCAGGCAGATAGCGAGATCGACATATCGAACTGGAACCTACCTGCTAATACTCCATTGGCAGATGAATATTTTTACATGACCAGGCGTATTGATTTTCTGCTGGGAACCGAAGCCTTCTACGGAGCACTAGCTGTTGGACAGATTCGCATCGGCCCGAACCTTCCCACTCTACAAAAGACGATGTTTGGTTGGGTTGTTGCAGGAAGGTACCAGCCCCAACGTAACGGACAGCCACCATTGTGCTTGGCGACGGTAGAGGAGTCTATCGATGAAATCCTGCAGCAACTATGGAAAGTTGACTCTATTGTCGTCCAACCTGAGTCAATTCTTCCAAATCATCAATTCTGTGAGGAACACTGCAGGGTTACAACACACAAGGATGCCAGTGGCCGAATTGTCGTTCGCTTGTCATTCGGAGAAGACCCAGGATGCCTTGGAAGTTCAGTAGACACAGCTCGAAGTCGATTCGTTGCCATTGAGAGACGTCTCTCTCGTCTACCGGACATTCGATTGCAGTATACATCATTCATGCAGGAGTATGAAAGTCTCGGCCATATGTCCCTCGTATCGAATCCTAACCTAGAGGAACCTCATTATTACATACCGCACCATTTCGTTCTCAAACCAACCAGTACCTCGACGAAGCTCAGAGTCGTCTTTGACGCGTCTTGCCGTACGTCATCTCAAAGGTCTCTTAACGATCTACTCTTAGTTGGCCCTACCATCCAGGATGAGTTGGACTTGCAATTGCTGCGTTTTCGAATGTATAGGTTTGGCATCACGGCTGACGTCACCAAAATGTACAGACAGGTACTTGTCGGTGAGGAGGATCGAAAGTTCCAGTACATTCTGTGGCGAGCGTCCCCAGATGCTGACCTTCAAACCTACCAACTCAATACCGTAACATATGGGACTGCGTCTGCCCCGTTTCTCGCAACTCGTAGTTTGCATTTCTTAGCTGAGGAGTGTAAGGATGAATGGCCCTTAGGAGCCGAAGCAGTTAGAACTGCGTTTTATGTTGATGATCTGTTGTGTGGGGCTGATGACATAAACACACTTCTCAAACTGAAAAAGGAAATCACATCGACCCTAGCTTGTGGTCATTTTCCATTATGCAAATGGAATTCAAATCATCCAGGTGTAATGGAAGATGAATCGTCTAAGGAAATAAACATTTCAGAAAACTCGATTAGTAGCACACTCGGCGTGACTTGGCATCAAAAAAGTGATGCGTTTAGTTTCACTTTCACACCCAAGGAAGTCTACCCTTCTATCACAAAACGGACAATTTTGTCCACTGCGTCATCGCTATTCGATCCCATCGGTCTGCTGTCACCGTTAGTCATTGTCTCTAAGATCATTCTCCAGGAGTTGTGGCTTTTGAAACTCGACTGGGACGAGTCTGTTCCCCAAAATCTAAGCTGCGCATGGAGCACTTGTTTGGATTCATTGAACTCACTATCGTCACTAGCGGTATCTCGTTTTTGTTTGCAGCCCGACGCTAGGAGTATTAAAATACACGGATTTTTCGACGCATCGATTCGGGCATATGGCTGCTGTCTTTATGTGCGTACTGAGAATTCGTTTAGACAGGTCTCGGTGAAATTGTTCACGTCCAAGTCCAGAGTAGCACCTGTGAAGAAGCAGTCTCTCCCGAAGCTGTAACTATGCGGCGCACATTTACTAGCTCAACTGTACAGCAAAATCAAGGCCATCTTCAAAAAACACAACATCACGACTTATTTTTGGAGCTACTCACAGCTCGTATTGCATTGGTTGAAACAACACTCAGTCACTTTATCGACCTTTGTTGGAAACAGAGTGTCCGATATTCAGACCTTGAAGTCGGATGGGAATTGGCGCTACGTGCCAACACATCAAAACCCGGCTGATCTTCTGTCGCGAGGCTGCAACGTGAGCGAGTTGATCCAATCTACATGGTTTTCAGGTCCTTCATTTCTACTCGAGGATTCGCTTAACTGGCCCGCCACAGGGGAACGACAAGATATTGATATGGACGTAGTCAATTCGGAGAAGCGAAAAAGTCTTTTCACTGCCGTACAGGAGACAAACTACATCCTCAAGATCATCGATAATATCAGTTCATATTCACATAGCCGTCGTCTGATTGCTTGGATGATAAGATTCATACGGATATGCAGGAAGCAAGCGACGTTTACCACAACCTTGCCGACACCCGATGAACTTCGTTTTGCTTCGCATTGCCTCATTTGGAACATTCAACAAAAAATCCATTTTGCAGAGGACATTCGCTTACTTCAGCAGCAAAAATATTGAAAGAGCAGTTTAAAGTTTCTTACTCCCTTTATAGATAATGTGAACGGATTTGAACTCATCAAAGTAGGCGGACGATTGGAACACTTAACCCTACCAGAAGGCCAAAAACATCCGTTGCTTCTGCCGAGCCAGTCTCAATTTGTTTGGAGTTATGTTCGTCATTTGCATCTTCGGAATTATCACGCTGGACCTAAAGCGTTAGTCGCACTCATTCGCTTGGAGTATTGGATTGTTAACGCCAGAGACTTGGCACGTCGAATTGTCCGCTCCTGTGTACACTGCGTTCGGTACAGACGAAAGTTTCTGCAACAACTCATGGGCTCATTACCACCTACTAGACTTTCTCCTGCTCGACCTTTTGAACGCTGTGAAATTGACCCAAATTGGACCCATCAATACGTATCTACGCATTCGAGGAAAGGGAGCTACTAAATCTTACATAGCCGTGTTCGTGTGCCTCATCACCAAGGCTGTTCACATCGAAGTAGTGTGACGCCCAGCGCCATACGCAACGGCGCCGGCGCCACAATATAGTAAAAAGACTGAATATTGAAGTATTGAAGTATTGTTATGAAGTAGTAAATAATGAAATAAAAGACTCAACACAAAAAAACCGACATATGTAAAGCACGCGCCAAAACCACCAGTGGGACCAACACCAGACAGTAAACGGTCACACTAGCCAACGATCATGCCAGTGTGACCGGAGCACGATCACCAACGGCCACACTATCAGCTGGGACCCAGTAGGCGTTAGGCATGCCAGAGGCGCGCACAAGCCCAAAGCCGCCGACCAACAGCTGACTTTCGGCAATAAAAGAAGCCCCGCCGGCTCAAATCGGGGCAGTCCAACTCGGAACAGCCTGGGATTAATTTCCTATTACATTTTACGAACGGTGCTCAAAGGTAAGAAGCCCTGCTTTCTCCGCTGGCCCGTTCACTAATACATTTTCCCCGTCCTGAACTGTTTCCCCACAGAGAGTATTCACCTCTGCCCTATCTTACTCCACAGAGTGTATTCACCTCTGCACTATCTCTCTCCACAGAGTGTATTCACCTCTGCCCTATCTTACTCCACAGAGTGTATTCACCTCTGCACTATCTCTCTCCACAGAGTGTATTCACCTCTGCCCTATCTTACTCCACAGAGTGTATTCACCTCTGCACTATCTCTCTCCACAGAGTGTATTCACCTCTGCCCTATCTTACTCCACAGAGTGTATTCACCTCTGCACTATCTTTCTCCCCAGAGAATTTACCTCTGTCAAACCACGTCTCTACAGAGAGTATTCACCTCTGCAACCATTCGTCTCTCCAGAGAATTTACCTCTGTCAAACCACGTCTCTACAGAGAGTATTTACCTCTGCAACCATTCGTCTCCCCAGAGAATTTACCTCTGTCAAACCCGTCTCTACAGAGAGTATTTACCTCTGCAACCATTCGTCTCCCCAGAGAATTCACCTCTGTCCAAACCCGTCTCTACAGAGAGTATTTACCTCTGCCACTTTCCGTACCCAGAGAGTATTCACCTCTGCTCTAACACCCCCCAGAGAGTTGTCACCTCTACCACGAGCCTTCACCTCAGAGTGTGGTCACCGCGACCGCGATTCTCCCCATAGGAGCGGCCCGCCAACGTCCATCCACGATCTGCACGCAGCAAACAGCCACGTGCGGCCGAGCAGCCAAACACGAAGGAAGACCCCGAAGGAAGACCTCCCACGAGACCGAGTATCACCTTTGCCAACATTCCTGTGTACAATTACGAACAATAAAGATAACTTTTTATATACTGCTTAACCCTACGCCTTCTTCTTGAACCCGAGCACATCTATTACAGCTTCCACATCCAGAAACCAAACAAATTTCTGTGAACCCGGCACGACGAGCATACCCCGGCCGAGGAACATCACAGTGGCGCTCGAGCAGGTTGTGGTAGCATAATAGTGTCTCAGAAGTGGTCAAGATGGCAAAGCAGTGGATCAACCAAGCAACAAAGGCAGAGCTACAGGGATACTGCGAGGAATTCGGCTTGGAGAAGCTAGAAAAAGTAGAAATCTTAAGGAAGCAGTTATCACAATTTATGGAGAGAACAGACCTTCCGGCTCAAATACAAGAAAGACTAGAACAACTAGCAGCAATGCAAACCAAAAGGAGCCCAAGACAGCAATCGCCGCAAAAATGTGCTCAGATACAAATAACGACAGAGGAACCGCAAGGAGAAACCAGATCAGGAAGGAAAAAAGCCCTATTCCCGAAGCAAATACGGAAAGGTTCGCCAGAAGCGGTGGCGATAATAGAGAGGATACGCAAGTGGGATACAACCTACACGGGAGGAGGAGATCTGCTGGAGTTCCTGAGTAGGATGGAAGAGCTAGCAGAGACATATGGAGTAGAAAACGACCACTTGGTGTTCGCAATGCCAATAATATTGGAGGAAAGCGCATTGGATTGGTGGCATACAAAGCCGGCGCCCGTAAGCACATGGGAGGAAGTGAAGGAAGGACTAAAGGAGAACTTCATATCTCCCATGTACCAGGAGGAGCTCGAGAAACAGGTGGCAAACCGCAAACAGACGGAGATGGAGACGGTAAGGGAGTATGTACAAGCGCTAAGGACGTTAATGAGGTTCGGAACATACACGGAACAACAGAAGCTAGAGATCACGTACCGAAACTGCCGGCTACCTATAAAGCTCTATGTAAAAAGAAGCGAGTTCAAAACGTTAACGGAATTCATGACCACGGCGGAAGAATTCGAAAGGTTAGAGACAGAAGCGGGACTATCCAAAGTGAACGGACGACAATGGAGCCAACACCCGCAGTACAGCACGACAGAACAACAACCACAATGGGGACAAAAATGCCGCCGGTGCGGGGAGAACGGCCACGAGGCAAGGGTGTGCAACAGAAGACCAGTCCTATATTGCTGGACCTGTAACAAACAAGGGGTCCGGACGATAGGGTGCTGTAGAAAGCCGCAGGGAAACGTTCAGGGCTCGGGAGTCAACCTCCAAGCTCCCGCAGCCCAGATCAACACAAGCGGGAGGCAACAAGTCTAATGCACAAGGACAAGGAACTCCTGGGCCGGGCAAGGATCGGCAGGAAGATGATGGAGGTGATCATCGACACAGGGGCATCAAGGTGCATGATCAGCGAAGAGACGGCAAGGAGACTGAGGAACGAAGGAACCGAAGAAGACGAAGTGCGAGTAATTAGACTGGCGGATGGGAGCACACGCAAGACAACACGAAGATTCGAGACAACGGTGGAACTAGGAGGACGAACGTCCAAACAAACATTCCTGATAATGACTGGGCTACCGAACAACCCAATTCTTGGAATGGATTTTCTAGTAAGCACGGGCACAACAATAACGTGCGGCCAGGCAACAGTAATGATCGGCAAGGGACCCGTTACGGTTCAAGCGGAAGAACACGTAAGGAGCACGCAAACAGAGACAGCAGAGGAGGACCTAGAAAAGTGGATTGCGTCGGAAATACAAAAATTCGAAACACTGAAGGGAGTGAGCAGCATAACGACACACAGAATATACCTAAAAGATGACAAACCCATCAAACAGAGGTATTATCCCCGCAACCCCGCACAAATGGAAATAATAAATCGGGAGATAGATGAGCTGATAAGTCAGGACCTCATAGAGCCTTCACGAAGCTCATACAGCGCACCAGTGGTCTTGGTAAACAAAAAGGAAACGGACAAATGGAGACTCTGTGTGGACTACAGACTACTGAACGAGAAAACAGAAAAAGACGCATATCCAATGCCACGGATGGACTTCATTCTGAACCAACTCAGGGAGGCAAAGTGGATTAGTACCCTAGACCTGAAATCAGGGTACTGGCAAATTCCGATGGAAGGACGCAGCCGACCATACACCGCGTTCACTGTACCAGGGCGAGGTTTGTTCCAATGGAAAGTAATGCCATTCGGGCTTACGACAGCTCCAGCAACTTTCCAAAGAGCCTTAGACACGGTGATCGGACCAGATATGGAACCATTTGCCTTCGCATACCTAGACGACATAGTCGTGATCGGGCGGACGAAGGAGGAACACCGACAGAAGCTGCAAGAGGTACTGGAGCGGCTGAGAAGGGCAAATCTACGGATTAACGAGAAGAAATGCCACTTCTTCCAGAAAAAACTAAAGTATCTAGGACACATGGTGAGTGAGGATGGAATTCACACGGATCCAGATAAAATTGCAGCGGTACGGGAATTAGCTGCCCCGACGACGCTCAAACAGGTACACAGTTTCTTGGGACTAGCAAACTGGTACCGGAGGTTCGTACCAGCTTTTACCGAACGAGCACAGGCGCTACAAGACCTACTAAAAAAGGGCCAAAAGTTTTGTTGGGGAGAAGCCCATCAGAAAGCTTTTGATGACATCAAACTGTGCCTAACAGAAGCACCAGTTCTAGCATGCCCGGACTTTAGTAAACAGTTCATTCTGCAAACGGACGCAAGTGACTGTGGGATCGGGGCGGTGTTGACACAGGAGGATGCAGACGGAGAGCACGTGATCGCATATGCGAGCCGGCGGCTTAGAAGCGAAGAAACACGATAGTCCGCTACGGAGAAGGAATGCTTGGCCATCTATTGGAGCATCCACAAGATGAGAATGTACCTGGAGGGGTACAAGTTCATTGTAGTCACAGACCACCAGGCTTTGAGATGGCTCAATTCCATCGAGAGCCCATCCGGCCGAATAGCACGATGGCCGTTGGGACTACAACCATTTACATTTGGAATTCGGTACCGGAAAGGGAAGTTGAACGCAGTGGCGGACGGGCTATCCCGCTTACCACACGAAGACATCCGAATGTGGATGGACATCCGAACCGTCATGGACTGTGCGTGGTACCAGGAAAAGTGGCAACAAGTGACGACAAACCCGAAGGAAATACCCGACTTTGTGATAAAGCATAACAGACTTAATAGGCATATACCGAACCACACCGACGAGGATGCTCAAGCATGGAAACTATGTGTGCCGAAACACGAACGCATCCGGGTACTGGAAGAGAACCATTCAAACCCAACGGCAGGACACCTAGGAATACGGAAGACGAAACATCGGATACGACAACGATATTTCTGGCCAGGGCTAAGTAAAGATGTTACCAAATTTGTACGAACCTGCGAGAGTTGCCAAAAATACAAATGTTCGCAACAAGCGGCAGCAGGGAAGATGTTGACAAAAATAGCGAACGCACCGTGGGAGTCAATATGTGTCGATTTCGTCGGACCATTGCCCAGAACTTCGCATGGAAACACGGTAATGATCGTGTTTATCGATAAGTTTTCCAAATGGGTGCAGGTCACACCGGCTAGACAGGCGACAGCTGATTCCTTCCTAAAGGCATTCAGGGAGAAAATACTGGCGAGGGGAGGCGCACCAAAACAGCTGATATCGGACAACGGAGTCCAATTCACGAGCAGAAAGACGAAACAGGTGATGGAAACTTGGGGTATAACGCATCGGTTCACAGCACCATACACACCACAAGAAAACCCAACGGAGCGGGCAAACAGGACACTGAAAACGATGATCGCACAGTTTGCCGCAGGAAAACACAACAAATGGGACGAACAGCTGCCAGAACTGACACTAGCAATAAACAGCAGCAAATCAGAATCAACTGGATTCACCCCGGCATACCTGCTATTTGGCAGGGAATTAAGGCTACCAGGGAACCTATTCGACGAAGTGACCAGAGGATCAGGATTCAACGACATACAACGAGAAAAATCAGAAACACGGCAAGATGTAGAAGCAGTGGCCAGACAAAATATGGAAGAAGCAGCAGCAAAACAAACAAGACACTACAATTTGAGGAAACGAGAATGGCGGCCCAAAGTAGGAGATGTGGTATGGGTGAAAACACACCCACTGTCGAAAAAAATCGACAAAACGACGGCAAAACTGGAACCGAAATACGACGGCCCCTGTCGGATCCTTGAACTAATTTCCCCGGTGATCGTAACTGTCAAAAACGTCAATACTAACAAAAAATTGAGAGCACACATCTCTCAACTGAAAACAACAACGACATCAGAGGCGATAACAGAACCATCTCTTTATCGTTTCAGCGACATAGATGCAAAGTTCGAAGCGACGGCAAAGCAATTCAAACAGCACCTGCTGGCGGAGAGAAACAAAGGGAGAAGGACGCAGACGCTGGCCTACACACCACCGTTAGGGACACGGATGAAAGTGTCGGGCACAAAGGTGGCAACGCCTAGGAGAACCCATAAGGTTCAGAGGGACAGCGAACCAGGCGTGGCACAAACGGCAGCGGACCGACGGCCGCAGAATCCGGAACCGGAAGACTACGGGCAACCCAGTAAGAGGAGGATAAGCCGAGTGATGCCAACGCTTCCGCAGCCGAATCCGACACTGAAGCTCACATGGGCGCAGCAGGTAGAGGAAGAAGACAGGGACATCCTGGACCTGGGACTATCATCGCCGCAGGAAGAGCAACGTGAACCAGGCAAAGGGGAGGACGAACCGGGCGACATGCCTACCGAGTGGGACGTGCCGGCGGGTCACCAACTGTCCGCAAGGCACATAGACGCGGTGCAGGATAACCTGGGCTCCAGACGCCCACACACGCAGCGAAGGTTCCGGCTATGGAAGGGCGAGGAGACGTGCTGGGTACGGATCGGGCGAGCCGGTGACGTACGCGTCGGGGCCTGGTACGTGCACAGGAAGGTGGAGGAAAACCGCCTCGGAGAGGAGGGGGGAGTGTGACGCCCAGCGCCATAAGCAACGGCGCCGGCGCCACAATATAGTAAAAAGACTGAATATTGAAGTATTGAAGTATTGTTATGAAGTAGTAAATAATGAAATAAAAGACTCAACACAAAAAAACCGACATATGTAAAGCACGCGCCAAAACCACCAGTGGGACCAACACCAGACAGTAAACGGTCACACTAGCCAACGATCATGCCAGTGTGACCGGAGCACGATCACCAACGGCCACACTATCAGCTGGGACCCAGTAGGCGTTAGGCATGCCAGAGGCGCGCACAAGCCCAAAGCCGCCGACCAACAGCTGACTTTCGGCAATAAAAGAAGCCCCGCCGGCTCAAATCGGGGCAGTCCAACTCGGAACAGCCTGGGATTAATTTCCTATTACATTTTACGAACGGTGCTCAAAGGTAAGAAGCCCTGCTTTCTCCGCTGGCCCGTTCACTAATACATTTTCCCCGTCCTGAACTGTTTCCCCACAGAGAGTATTCACCTCTGCCCTATCTTACTCCACAGAGTGTATTCACCTCTGCACTATCTCTCTCCACAGAGTGTATTCACCTCTGCCCTATCTTACTCCACAGAGTGTATTCACCTCTGCACTATCTCTCTCCACAGAGTGTATTCACCTCTGCCCTATCTTACTCCACAGAGTGTATTCACCTCTGCACTATCTTTCTCCACAGAGTGTATTCACCACTGCACTATCTGTCTCCACAGAGAGTATTCACCTCTGCAACAAATCGTCTCCCCAGAGGATTCACCTCTGTCAAAACACGTCTCTACAGAGAGTATTTACCTCTGCAACTATTCCTCTCCCCAGAGAATTTACCTCTGTCAAACTCGTCTCTACAGAGAGTATTTACCTCTGCAACCATTCGTCTCTCCAGAGAATTTACCTCTGTCAAACCACGTCTCTACAGAGAGTATTTATCTCTGCAACCATTCGTCTCCCCAGAGAATTTACCTCTGTCAAACCACGTCTCTACAGAGAGTATTTACCTCTGCAACCATTCGTCTCCCCAGAGAATTCACCTCTGTCCAAACCCGTCTCTACAGAGAGTATTTACCTCTGCCACTTTCCGTACCCAGAGAGTATTCACCTCTGCTCTAACACCCCCCAGAGAGTTGTCACCTCTACCACGAGCCTTCACCTCAGAGTGTGGTCACCGCGACCGCGATTCTCCCCATAGGAGCGGCCCGCCAACGTCCATCCACGATCTGCACGCAGCAAACAGCCACGTGCGGCCGAGCAGCCAAACACGAAGGAAGACCCCGAAGGAAGACCTCCCACGAGACCGAGTATCACCTTTGCCAACATTCCTGTGTACAATTACGAACAATAAAGATAACTTTTTATATACTGCTTAACCCTACGCCTTCTTCTTGAACCCGAGCACATCTATTACAGCTTCCACATCCAGAAACCAAACAAATTTCTGTGAACCCGGCACGACGAGCATACCCCGGCCGAGGAACGTCACAGTAGTCTCGGACTTGTCAACGAAGGCGTTATTAAACGCATTAAAACGGATGGGAGGTCGTCGCAAGCTGCCGGCAGACATATTCTGCGACAATGCCACTAATTTTGTAGGGGCATCGAATCAAATGCAGGAGTTAAAAAGGTTTTTGTTCTTAAAGGAGACACAGGATGAAATTTACAAATATTGCGCATCCGACTTTATTAATTTCCACTTTATTCCCCCTAGAGCACCTCATTTCGGAGGACTTTGGGAAGCGGCAGTCAAGAGTGCCAAGGGACTGTTAAATCGTACGTTGGCCAGCACCAGCTTCACCTTTGAAGAACTGAGCACTGTCGTCGTCGAAATAGAAGCAATCCTCAACTTGCGACCACTATCACCGCTTTCGTCAGACCCAAACGACTATAGCGCTCTCACGGCAGGTCATCTCTTGGTTGGTGAATCATTACGATCACTACCTGAGAGATCTCTGGAACACATCAAGCTGACAAATTTGGACCGCTACGATATGATTGCGGCCGTCAAGCAACGTTTTTGGAAGCAATGGTCGGCTGATTACGTCAACGAGTTGCGATCGCGGACGAAGTGGACAGCACCCTCAACGAACCTCACCGAGGGTACGTTGGTCATCATCCATGAGGACAATCTGCCCCCACTACGCTGGAAGTTAGGCCGAGTGCAGTCTACTGTGCTTGGGAAGGATGGTCGTGTACGAGTGGTGCACCTCCGCACGGCAAATGGAACATGTTGCCGGCCAATACACAAACTGGCAATTCTTCCGGTTGATTGAAAGCAGTCCTTTCAACGGGGCCGGGATGTTCGGTCAAACTTCGTCCACCCAATTAATTTAGAAGTAGTTAAACACCTCTCTTAGTCAAAGCGTACTCTCATAATTGCACGCTCTCACTATTCTCGCTTATGCTCGATGCTCATGCACTAAGAGCCCAATAAAGTAGTCGTCGACTGATACTCAACAGCACCTCATCGTCGTTATTATTTCTTGCAGCTCGGTTTTAATTCGTTTGCTTGGTTTTAACACACCCCCACCATTAAACAAATAAATATATACAAGAAAAAAGCTTCTTGTTCAAACAATGATCAAAAATTTCAACTCACAGCAGGGGCGTGAACAATGAATGAAATACAAAATGAACAATGAACAATACAAAAAATAGAAGTATAGATGAGTACCCGAGCGTAATGCTCTTTGGTGTTTTACAAAAGGGCAACAGCACAGACAGTTTAAAAGAAAACATACTCGAAGAAAATCAAAATAGCGATCAAAGGGATCTGGAACATACAATATGCAAAGCAGCAATAGTCCAAGAGAAAGTTCAAGCGTACAATAAGAATTATGTTGACTCAAAGAGACAAAAACCTAAAGTATATTCAATTGATGATTACGTTATGATCAAAAATTTCAACTCACAGCAGGGGCGTCCAGTAAACTGGTACCAGAGTTTAAGGGGCCATATAGAATTTCAAAAGTTTTAGAGAATGATTGGTATGTAGTCCGAGATATAGACGGTTTCCAACAAACACAAATTCCCTATTCAGGGATTTTATTCTTAAGCCCACTGTACTCGCAATACATACACACTTGTAATATACTCTCCGAATAGAGAGCGAATAGAATAAGAATAGAATAAGGAAACAAGAAGAAAAGGAAAGAATAAAATGAGAGCGAGATCAGTTTGGATCGAGCGAGGAAGAAAAACAGACGTGCCGTTCAGACTACAATATTTACATACATATATGAGCTTACGATTTAAGCAATTTATTATATGTTCGCAAAAGGGACGAATTAAATTTAGGGCAAAAAAGAATATTTAAAAAAATGATGTCAAACCATTTTTGGAATTTTTATACATATTTCCATTTTTGTTTACATACATATGTCTTTACATCTGCTTCTACATTTCTACATTACATGTATAACTACATATTCGAGACGTACAAGTGTTTGCGAGAGAGAGAGGGAATGAGTAAGCGCTTGGCAGGCGTTGCATAGCGACTGAAATTTAATTTGTTCTTTCTGACTATAATAGTAGTTATACCTTATCCAGATTCGGCAATCTGGTAGATACCGTTATTTTCCATGATTATGCGTTTTTGATTTTCTTTTATCCTAAGAATTGTGGATTCCACAGATTTTCGTCCTTTGTGGGGACGGAAGGGGGCGTGGCAAAATTTTGAAATAAACTTGTGCTGAATTGATGTGACAGGCGTTTGGATGGAAAGTTTGGTTGCTCTAGCTTTTATAGTCTCTGAGAACTAGGCGTCACAAAATACGAATGGGCAAAGCGGATGGGGTCGCGTCTGAGAGAGAGCGAGAGGGAATGATGACTTTCGAAATGGTTTTCTTCATTGTAGCTATAATAATGATCCAATCTGATCCAGATTCAACACTCTGATAGAAATGGGCATTCTTCATGACTCTGCGTTTTCAGTTTTCTCGTATCTTCAACATTGTGTACGCCACAGACTTTCGTCCTTTGTGTGGGCGGAAAGGGGCGGGGCGAAATTTTGAATTACATTTGGAGTAGTGTGATCACACAGGAGACCGAATACAAAACTTGGTTGCTCTAGCTTTAATAGTCTCTGAGATATAGGCGCAAATGAAGACGGACGGACAGACGGACAGACGGACGGACAGACAGACATGGCTATATCGACTCGGCTATTGATGCTGATCAAGAATATATATACTTTATGGGGTCGGAAACGCTTCCTTCTGTGCGTTACACACAACCGTTATCCCCACAAATCTAATATACCCCTATACTCTTCGAGTACCGGGTATAAAAATTACGACAAACTATTTCTGTAATTTTAAGCTTCCAAATTGAAATTGCATAATTTTTTTCGGTATTTTTCCCCGAAATTTTGACTTTGAAAGCTCAGGAAAAGTCGAAAAAAAATTTTTTAATGCCGTGATTTTAGGTTTTAGATAGACACATTAATTAGGCGTCGTTTACGGTATCGCTTATAAAAATATTTTTTTTTCGACTTTTCCTGAGCTACACAGTGTCTGAGTCGGATTTATAGCTGCATTTCTCAGTTTTTTTTAACTGAAAAAAAAACTACACCATGAAAAAAACAAACCATAATTCTTTAAAAAAAATTTAAATCTCCAAATCTATCAGAAAAAGTCATTTTGGGCGACAGCGGAAAAAAAGTCAATTTTGTCGAGAAGTGTTATTTTCCAAATTACAAGCCTGGCAACTCTGCTAATATGATTGCATGTATTCGTCTCCGTCGGATAAACAGGGGTTTTTTTAATTGAACGAATTCTTGAATTCATGAAATTCATAGCATAAACATACTAAAAATGTTACCTTCTTATAACTAGCACATTGAAATAAAGAAGCAATACTGTAGTCTAGGGACATTGAAATAAAGTAGAAATACTGCAGTCTAGGGATATACAATGAAAATAAAATAAAAAAGCTACCGAACCGGAACCAAATACCGAAAAAATATGAACATGTGATGAATATGTATATGTGATATGTATTAGAGAGACATTAATACACTTGCACGCACTGATACCACAACATACCCGTCTGAGCAAGTACAACCAAGCACAAGTACGAGTAGCTTGCACTGGTTTGAAATTACGGTGCATACGAAAACCTTCGAATAAGTACCAAATTGGTACTTGCGATACCGAGTACTAATCGAATGGACTTGTTCACTGCACACAAACATACATATACACACACATTTACAAACGATTATACTACATACAATATAATGCATACAATATACATTAGAAAGAAGGACGCTGTCAGTTGAGCTCGACTAAGAGATTCCCTGCAATGGTTTTCTATTTTTACACACCGAACACCTGCGTTTCTGACCGCTTCAATTTTTTTCAGCAAATGATGTAGCAAAAAATTAGATTTCGATACTCGATAGTACTCATAAGCATCGCACATACTTGGAAGTACCAAGACAACCAGAAAGTAGTACAATTCGTTTGTTTTCTCTCGCTGTCATTTATTTGTAGTCGTTCGATTTTCGTTCCCATTTGCCGAAGCTCGCTGAGCAAAACGAAGCAAATAACGAATAAATATGGTACTTGCTATTGGTTTTATTCGTTTGCAGCTAATTTTACGGTGGCAAACGAGTACCGAGTATAGAGTTATTTGGAAGTAGACGAAAACGAGTACATTTGTGCATGGAACTATTTCTTTCCTACAAGCGACACATCTGCATGGATATCTGAATCCTCGGCACACAGTGTATAGTATCGCGTCTCATTGAATGTGGTCTATTAATTCCGTGAAGCTTAAAATATAATCCACAGGCATTGCACACCATTTCTCCTCGAACACTTTGCCTCCAAATCGTGGTGGTAAGAGTACCACAGTTAGAACATGACATGTCTTTTTACCTTTAATAGCGCTATGGGTTCTTCAGGTACTTTTGTAAATGATACTGTTGACGGCACTGGAAATACGTAAGGCTGACTCATAATGTTACGGCTCATCTCTTTCGCATCTTCTTCCTTGTTTTTAGCTAAAAGATTTGAACGACATATTTTACATAAAGTTGCTACTAAAATTATACCCTTAAAGACTATATCCAAGTGGCAGGTATCGGAAAAAAATTAAGTTTTTAGAGGCTTGGTGAAACGGCTGCAGCTTATCCGTTTATCAATAGATTTTTATAAACGATACATTAAACGACGCCTAATTAATGCACCTATAAAAAAAATGAAAACTATACATAGATATGCAGAATTACATCAAAAGACACATAATAAACTCGCTTTCATGAATGAAAAAAACTAAATTTAAATTTCAAGCAAAAAATATAATATATATATAAAAATAATGTAATATTATCAATTATGGATTTGAAAGCTTAGTATTTAACACTCCACGAGGGTGCCGGCTGGGCAATGTGCACTGCATTATCCCGGACAAGGGTAATGCATTGTCGCTTGCTCCGTCCGAGGCAATGCAGTGTCTAGCTAGGGCAATGGCCCAGCGTCTTCTCGACCTCGAGTCGGGCTGGCGGGGTCAGGGCCATGGCTAGAGGTGCCTGGCGGGTAGACCTAAAACACTAGGGTGTGGTTCCCCCGAAAAATATTAACCACGTATGGTTGGGCTAAGTATGGAGCGGAAAGATGAGCAAGCACGGGTTGGGATGTCAACCCAAACGTCCGTAGAAAGCGTGTCCTGCTACCACCGGTGGGCACGGGAAGGAGTAATCCTTTCTGCGTGTCGCCAGTGTCCACACCTCGGACGTGACGAGAGCAGGTCACGTCAGTTGTAATACCACTACTGCCACAACTCCCCGCCCTAGGATGAGCCGTGCAGGAGCCGTTGTCAAGAGCGTTCTATCCATCAGCAAAGCAGAAGAAGTCAACCGTCTCCGCTCGCGCAGGTGGCACAACGGGCATCGACGGGCGAACACGCCAACAGGGAGGAAGAGTTACTTGCTACCAAAAAGCAGCGCTCGACCGACAGTGCCGTCACTCCGGCGAGCAAGCGGCAATGCGGGCCCAAGCGAGCGGAACGTCCACCTTAATTGGCAAAGCAGGGGTCGAGCGAGATCAGTGATGTGTCCAAGAGACACCTGATCATGGCTAGAGGTGCCTTATCGATAGACGTGATGAGTATGGAAGGATGACAGCGACGCAGTGGAAATTGGTCCACGCGCGGCTGGTAGACTCCCTGTTTACACGGATGGTGACCTGACCATTGTAGTCAATCCGTCGTATGCAGGGGAGCCAGCTACTCATGGCACTGAGTGTGCTGCAGCTCAACTTGCATAAGAGCAAGACAGCATCAGCGGAGCTCCACATTGCCATGGAGCAAGGGACCGCTGACATAGTACCATAGAAACTGATAGTAGTTATGCTGGAAAGTGAGGAGAAGCGCCTTTTGGTAGCCGCTAATGCCCACCACAGTGTTTGGGGAAGCCCCGACATCAACGAACGAGGTGAGTCACTCTTAGACTTTATATTATCAACTAACATAGATGTAGCAAACGTGGGAGAGGAATATACTTACGTAGGTCCCACCTCGTCAAACGTGCTAGATCTAACTATCGGAACGGGAAAGAGTACCTACATATATATCTGGATGGAAGGTCCTTGAAAGACCTTCCTTCTCAGACCACAGGTACATTCAATTCAAGTGCGAATTTGAATACACTCCGAAAGTGAAAGTCTATTGAAACCCCCGGAACACAAACTGGGAGAAGTTTAGAAGGACAGTCGGGCTCAGTGAAATCCGCGGAGGATATAGAGAAGTCTCTAAACACCCTATCTACGGAACTGCTAGAGGCATACCACACAGCATGCCCACCCTCTAGATCAAGAAAGAAGTCCAAACCACTCTGGTGGAATCGAGAACTCTCTCTACAAAGAAATAACCTCAAGGAATTTTTCAAGCTCGCTAAACTAGCGAACGATGAGAACATCACCGAGGAATACAAGACGCTACTATGGGAGTACAAGAAGGAAATACGCAAGACACAGCGCAGCTCATGGAGAAACTTCTGGCATTGAGAAAGTGCCTGAAACGACTAGACTGAGGAAGCTGCTGTCAAAGCAACCCACAGTACAAAATCAACTCAAATTAGACAACGGACAGTGGTCGGAGGGCAGTAAAGAAACCCTTACGGCACTAATGGAGGCCCTTTTTCCCAGGATGCACCGAGGTCACCGATGCCAAAACGCATCAGGACCTAGCAACTGAGGAGCAAACACCCCCAACAGACCTAATAATACCAAGGAAAATCCAATGGGCTATAGATTCCGTCACGGGCATAAAGGCACCTGGACTGGACGGAATATTCCCAGCCATGCTGCAAGTGACCAAGTTACCCCATGGCTTCTTGCAATATACGCAGCACGCCTAAGAACAGGCTATATCCCGATCCAATGGAGAACCTCTAGAGTTGTCTTCTTCCCAAAAGTAGGAAAGTGCAGCCATAGGAGTTCCAAGGATAACAGACCGATAAGCCTAACCTCTTTCCTACTGAAAACATTAGAAAAGCTGCTGGATCTACACATCAGAACCGAAGTAAGGGGACTGATGTCAACCAACCAACACGCCTACACTAAGGGAAAATCGGTGGAAACAGCACTAAACTCGCTAGTAGCTACCATCGAGAAAGCCCTCAACACTAAGAAATATGCACTTGGATTATTCGTAGACATATCCGGAGCATTTAATAACGTCGCTACAGAAGCAATAATGGACTGCCTAGAAGCCACCAGCACCCACCCGTCAATCAACCTCTGGATAAAAAACCTTCTAAGTTGTAGACGGGTGCAATTAGAGTGGGGCACCGCTTCCATGGTCAGAGGAGCACACAGAGACACACCCCAGGGTGGAGTCTTGTCGCCCCTCCTGTGGAACCTGGTGGTCAACGACCTCATTAAGAGATTCGAGAGGAAGGCCCCAAAAATAACAGCTTATGCGGATTACATAAGCGTACTTATTACGGGTGTATGTCCTCCGACTCTCAGCTCCATAATGGAACGAACACTCAGGGAGATATGTGAGTGGGCAGATGTAGTAGAACTCATTATCAACACGGATAAGACGGACTTGATCCTCTTCACCAAGACGTGCAAGGTACCAGCATTGATCCCCCCGAAAATCAACCAAACAAGGCTAACCCCTAAAGCACAGGTCAAATAACTCGGCACAGTACTGGCTAGATAGCAAACTGGCATGGAGACCCAACGTAGTAAAGCGGGTGAAGAAGGCCACCACTGCACTTTATGCATCCAAGAAGATGCTTAGTAGCAGATGGGGTCTGTCACCCGCTCTGATGCACTGGATCTACATCTCTCGACCAACTCTGCTGTATGGAGTCCTAGTGTGGTGGCAAGCTACTGAAAAGAAGACGTATCACAAGCTAATGGAAAGAACCCAGCGGCAGGCTCTGCTCTGTATAACAGGAGCGCTGAGGTCAACGCCAACCAAAGCACTCGAAACCATACTCGGAATCGACACCCTCGACATCTATGCTAGGCTGACTGCAGGCAAGGCAGCACAGCGCCTGATTGCGTCGGGAACATGTCTCCCCAAAGATTCGGGCACAGTTCAATTGGAATGAACATGATCAGTATCACTGACTACATGTTCCCCCAAACGTGCCTTGAAGTAAAAACAAACCTCTTCATGGGACCCGAAGACTGGAAAGCGGGACGGGACCAGACTCAACAACACTTCAACATATACACTGACGGCTCCAAGATGAATGAAGGAGTAGGAGCAGGCCTAAACTATACGAACCCTGAAATAAGGGCGTCGTATAAGCTACCCGACCGATGCAGCATATTCCAGGCGGAAGTCTTCGCCATCAAGAAGGCAGCAGAGGTCGCACAGCTCACAGAGCGACCACACAATGCGGTTAACATATTCGTTGACAGACAAGCAGCGATAAAATCCATGCAGTCGTCCGCGGTCAGTTCCAGAATTGTGCAAGGAACACAATGATAAACTCAACCACTATCTGCTGCATCTTTCACGGAAGGATTGCAGACTGTTAGTGGGCATACTAACAGGCCACTGCCTGGATGCGTCGCATGCAACGAGGCTGAACACCACCAACAGCGACATCTGCAGGAAATGCAATGAACCCGGGGTTGCCGAAACCCTGGAACATCTGATCTGCCAGTGTCCGGCTCTCTCAAGGGCAAGGGGAAGATACCTGTGCGCACCGATGCTGGTATCACTGGATGATGACTCCAAGAAGTCGCCAGGGAAACTGCTTGCCTTTGCTAAAAACACCTCGATTCTGAGGACTTCGGAACGTCATAAACACCCTCGAAAGGTCCATACAAAGATCCGGATAACTAAGGGCCATTCTGGCCTATGAGAGACCCCGTCGAGGGCCGTCCGGGGTAACCTAACCTAACCTAATGCTTCAAAATGTAAAGTAATGACTTTTCATCGCTCCAGCGCCTTTCTGGTTCCTTACACCCTTTGTGGTGGTTCTCTTGAGAGAATTACCCGGGTTGATGATCTTGGTGTTCTATTAGATCCCAAGTTAAAGTTTTCAAAACACATTTCTACCATGGTGAATAAGGCCATGGTCGTGCTTGGGTTTATAAAGAGGTGGTCAAAGGAATTTGACGACCCCTATATAACAAAGACTCTCTACACCTCTCTGGTTTGTCCGATTTTAGAATACGGCTCTTGTGTATGGTTCCCTCAGTACAACGTACACCAGGACCGTATAGAATCAGTTCAGAAAGACTGTTTTCTTTTTGCTCTACTTGGCCTCAGCTTGGATGCAGGTGTGAGACTGCCGTCTTACCCTAATAGATTACTTTAATAAACCGTCCAACTTTAGCTAATCGTAGGAAAATGCTTGGTGTGATTTTTGTGCCCAACTTGATCAAGGGTGGAGCCGCATAAACTTCACGATTCCTATCAGAAGCACTAGAAACTATACACCGTTGTTTCTTCTACTTTGTAGATCGAATTATTCCTCGCATGAACCGATTTGGGTCCTATGCTCGGACTATAATTCCCTCTACCATATTATATATACTACTAAGCTGCAAGTTGCTTTTAATAATATCGCGAGATATATTTATAACAGACGTAGAACTGACCATATTTCGGACGTAATGATAAAAATTTTCGATATGCCACTTAAATCCTGGATAGAGTTAAAGGTCTAGTATTACTGCACAAAGTTATATATACCAAAGAGCCATCTTACTTATATGAATGACTTGCTTTAAATACAGGTACACATGCACAATGAAACAGTTCTTTGTATATACTGTTCGAGTTTGGAATCATCTTCCCCACGCCATCAAGGCAATCAGTGGGGGAGTGTAGTTCAAAATCGCACTGGAGAATCATTTACGCACTACATAATTTGAATTTGTGATAGTAGGGAGGGGTTGAACGGAGAGTAAGAGTGAAATTCTTAGAAACTAAATTAAAACTAAACAAAATATTATATTATTAAAATGTTAGTATATAAGCTCGAAGGTATGTAATTGTAATTGTAATGACTTCTTAATGTTAGTAATTTAAATGCCAAAAGTTAATACTACACTTGTTGTGACTAGCGCCCTAATTTATAAGTATAAAATTCTTGTCGCGCTAGGATGAAATAAATAAATAAATAAAATAACTCCCTTCCTAGTCTTAATTTACTGATACTCTGATATCTCTCTCGTAACTAGAAATTGCTTCGTTTTTTTTTTTAGTTAGATTAGTTCTACTTCTCCTGGAACACTAGTCTAACACCTATCTTTCCTGCATGTCCGCGATCAGTTCGGTTAACGAGTCGCTCGTTATGCGGCAGCGCCCCTCGGTTCAGTTCTTCCTTCCAGCGCCCCTCGGTCGGTTGGGCGGGAGGAGGGCTGCGTTCTTGCCTGGGATCCGTGCGTAACAGCCATCTACTGGTGTCGCTTGGACCATCAATGGTGCAGTCATTGCATATGCTGAAATTTGGCAACTTTCTGGAAAGCCGATGTTCACATACTCAAATCTATACCTGAAGTATACAATATTGCCTTAATAAAATCAGTTGAGGCAAGACCGTGTCTTTGACGGATCACGGAAATTAAGCATTTTGATAATTTTGGCACCTCTGTTTTCTTTACTTCTTCCTTTCAATTCATCATCAGAGTAAATTTAATACCCTTTTTATACCCGGTACTCAAAGAAGATAGGGGTATATATTACATTTGTGGTGATAGTAGACGTGTGTAACACCCAGATGGAAACATTTCCGACCCCATGAAGTATATATATTCTTGATCATCATCAATAGTGTTTTTCAATTTTTTGCCACGCCTATTCCGCTCTCATAAAAGACGAAAATCTGTGGAATTCACAGTTTTTATAATCCGACAAAACCAAAAACAAAGAAAATGGAAAATAACCGTATGTTCCAGATTGCCAAATCTGGAGCAGGTCGGATCATTAGTATATCCATAAAAAACTAATGAAGTTTTAGTGGCTACACAACGCCTGCCAAGTTCTTACTCATTTAATTGTTTTTAATAGTGTTTTTAGACATTATTTAATTATTTTCCTGTGTCGGTAGTCAATGTGTTTGTATGTACACACAAAATCAAAATCTGCCACTCTCACTTAGTTGATCTATTGTTTTATCACTCTCTCCCTATTACCCAAACCAACATAACTGTTCTTCCTCTCTCGCTCTCAATACGTTCTGTGTAGTAGCGCTCTCTCTCTCTGTCTCTCTCTCTCTCTCTCTCTCAACTGAAGCTGCAGTAACCGCTCTCCTCTCGTTATCGTTTATATTGCACACTGGTCTGATATCTATTTGTTTTGAAATTTTATTTTTTTATTTTTTCATATATTTTATATTTTTTTATTCTTTTTTTCTCATAATGGAATACTCTGTTGTCTGTGCAAAGAAAACCTGAAAGAAGCAGATCACCCATGACCAGCCGAGTATCCTCTGTTGGCTCTGCGATAACATAGTGCACGCTAAATGCGCCGGGTGAGGCATGCCGTCCGGTTGAGAAGGAGATGGCAGCATTTATGAGGTAGACCCGGAAGGGCTTCAGGGAGCTGACCGTGGGCTTCGAAGAGCAGTACGATCGGCTCCTAGCCATGGAGTCTCAGTTTAGTGGTTTCAAACTACTGACTGAGTCTCCTAGGCGCAAAAAGGTCACTACGCGGGATCTGCATGTGCCAACTGCCCCTCGGCCGGTCGACGCTGACAAGCTGACTCCGACCACCCCAATAGTGCAGCAGTTGATTTCGTTCGCTACTCCGAAGGCAACGACAGCTGCTGGTGATGATAATTCGGTAGCCGAATTTATCGCGTCGGAGAGGATGCAGCCAAAATCGTCTTTAGCGTCCGTGTCCGTAATGTCAAACTCATTAGCTGTCCCCGCAATTCCGACCCCACCAGTGAATATACGTCCCGGACCACCGGGGTATTACCATCACAGGTGATAGGCCTGTGGTGCCAAGATTGGTGGGGATCCCACCAAAGAGACAAGTTTTTGTCTCGCGGCTAGCCCCTGATTCCACAATTAATAATGTGACGGCTTATATTCATAGCCAAATAAAAGCCGCTGATGTTAAAGTGGAAAAGTTTAACTTTTCTTATGTCAGGGAGATAGCTTCTTTTGAAATAAGTGTCTCCCACACTCACTTTAACACCATCTGTTCTGCGAAATTTTGGCCGGAGCATTTGGTGGTGAAGGAGTTTAAGGCAAAGAAAAAGACTAGGCCCCCAATAACTCTGCCAACTAATCAGACCAGTGCTGTATCGTCATCTTCCCGCTCTACCTCCACCCGTCCAAAAAACTAACAAACTCTCTTTTAGTGACCTATCAGAATGTTCGAGGCTTGCGTAGTAAGCTCAGCATTCTTTTCCAGGATAGTGTCGCATTTGCATCCCACGTTATTGTGTTTACCGAGACCTGGTTAAAGCCGGACATTCTTAGTTCCGAAGTTTTGGCAGGTCGGTACACAACTTATAGAAAGGATCGTTCGTCTCGACGTGCAGGAAGGGTTCTGATTGCTGTGGACTCAAACTTCACGTCGGAACTTTTCACAGTCCAGATCCAGCAGGAAATGGAATTTCTGTGTGTAAGACTGATTCTTCCCGCTTTCTAAGTTTTTATAACTTGTTCGTATATTCCACCTTCTTCGGATATCGCAATTTACGAGCAGCATTTGTCCGCCTGAACCGCTATTTCTTCCTCGCTATCTGAAAAAGATTTTTTTTTATTTATTTATTTATTAATTAACAATTATCTGCTAATAATGCCATATAAAAAAATAATAAGAGAACTAAAGATAAAGTATAATAAAATTGAAACAAAAATTAAAATTAAAATTACAGGTTAGCAGAGTTTAGGTGGTTGTAAATGCTAAATGCTATATGTTTAAGGGTTAGTTCAGGGGATATGATATGGTAAAGGGTATTATAATTATAGCATAAAACCCTGAAAGGTTCATGCTGGGCATAGTTTGACCTAAATAAGGGTAGTCTGATAGGTCTAAAAGAACGAGTATAACGAGAGGGAACCGTAAAGTCAATCTGACTCAAGAGAGTTTGGGAGTCCACCATCCCGAGAAAGAGCTTGTGCACGAACATTACCCCATTGCATATTCTGCGATGGTGTAACGAAGGTAGGTCAATAAGTTTTAGCCTAGATCTGTAAGGTGGCAGGATTCTACCAGAGTCCCAGTGTAAATTACGAAGAGCGAAAATTAAAAATTGTTTCTGAACTGATTCGAGAATAGCTTGCTGCTCCTTATACTGTGGACTCCACACACAGGAACAATACTCCAATATCGGGCGCACTAACGAAATGTACAATTGTTTGGTCACATACGGGTCGTCAAACTCCTTGGACCAACGCTTGATGAATGCTAGAACACCCTTAGCTTTATTAGCTATCGCAGCTATGTGGCTATTAAAACACAGTTTACGATCAAATAATACACCAAGATCATTTGAACTCAAAATTCGATCCAATATATGATTACCAAGAGAAAAAGATACAAAAGATCACATCATAGTTCTTGGTGACTTCAACTTGCCAGGAATTGTTTGGTCTTCGGCAAATGAGTCTAATAGCCTGGTACCCATGTCACGACATGACTTTGTTGACGGCTTGATTGACCTGTCTATGTCTCAAGTTAACCATGTTAAAAATTCCTTGGGTCGATTTCTTGATCTGTGCTTTGTAACGGATCCGACCTTAGCGTTGTTAACTTGAGTGCCCCCGCTCACTGTACCTGAAGATGCCTACCATCCTACTTTCGAAGTGTCGCTCGACCTAGGTCGAACTGTATTGGATCGGTCGGGTAGACTACCCCAATGTGTCCACTGCTTCCGTAAAGCCGAGTTTAAGAAGCTTAATTACCTCATTAGGGATTTTGATTCGTCCGCTTTATATGCATATGATGCACTGGACTCACTTTTTGTCTCTTGTGTCCCACTTTCCTGTCCGATTAGATCAAGAAAACCCCTTGGTTTACCAAGGAGCTATCCCATCTAAAAAACTTAAAATCAAGACTTTATAAAAAATATCAAGAAGTTGGCTCTCCTTCTTCTCTTTCTCATTATTTAAAAGCTCGGTCAAACTTTTCAGTTCTTAACGCTCAATGCTATCAGAATTACCTATCTCGATTCAGGATACGTTTTTCTAAGGACCCCAAACAGTTCTACAGCTTCGTTAACATTAAGCGTAGAACGTCCGCACACCCATCCTCGCTATCTTTCCTTAATACGTCGGCAGATAATGATCAGGCAATTGCCGATCTTTTTGCCCGTTTTTTCCAAGCTACCTATTCGCAGGGCGTTAACTCTGGTCAGCCGTATCCATCCGGTTTACCGAGGTCGAACGGCATTTTCAGTCCTTTGCTAAATGAAAGCTCGTTGCTTCATGATCTACGAACTGTAAAGCCAGTGTTCTCACCGGGTCTAGACGGAGTTCCCGGCTGTGTACTCAGGTACTGTGTCGATTCTCTGTGTGGGCCGTTGCTTAAACTATTCAACCTGTCCATAAATTCTTCATGCTTTCCCCCGATATGGATGGAGTCTTTTATAATTCCTCTCCATAAGAAAGGTAGCAAGTCTGACGCAATGAACTATAGAGGTATATCTAAGTTATCCGCTATTCCTAAAGTGTTTGAGAAAATTTTAACTCCGCACCTGCAGCACCTATGTAGATCACTTATATCTCCATCTCAACATGGATTTATAAGGCGGAGATCATCCACTACAAATTTATTGGAGTTTACCTCCTTTATAATAAAAGGCTTTCAAGGTAATTTGCAGACGGATGTTGTTTACACCGATTTTAGTAAGGCGTTTGATTCTGTAAATCATTCCCTCCTAGCACAAAAGCTCGACCTTCCAGGGTTCCCGCCCAATCTCCTGAGATGGATCTCTATTGCAAGATTGCAGCCTGTTAGTGGGCATACTAACAGGCCACTGCCTGGCTGCGTCGCATGCAACCAAGGGCTCTCTCAAGGGCAAGGGAAAGATACCTGGGCGCACCGATGCTGGTATCACTGGATGATGACTCCAAGAAGTCGCCAGGGAAACTGCTTGCCTTTGCTAAAAACACCTCGATTCTGAGTACTTCGGAACGTCATAAACACCCTCGAAAGGTCCATACAAAGATCCGGATAACTAAGGGCCATTCTGGCCTATGAGAGACCCCGTCGAGGGCAGTCCGGGGTAACCTAACCTAACCTAACCTAATGCTTCAAAATGTAAAGTAATGACTTTTCATCGCTCCAGCGCCTTTCTGGTTCCTTACACCCTTTGTGGTGGTTCTCTTGAGAGAATTACCCGGGTTGATGATCTTGGTGTTCTATTAGATCCCAAGTCAAAGTATTCAAAACACATTTCTACCATGGTGAATAAGGCCATGGTCGTGCTTGGGTTTATAAAGAGGTGGTCAAAGGAATTTGACGACCCCTATATAACAAAGACTCTCTACACCTCTCTGGTTTGTCCGATTTTAGAATACGGCTCTTGTGTATGGTTCCCTCAGTACAACGTACACCAGGACCGTATAGAATCAGTTCAGAAAGACTGTTTTCTTTTTGCTCTACTTGGCCTCAGCTGGGATGCAGGTGTGAGACTGCCGTCTTACCCTAATATATTACTTTAATAAACCGTCCAACCTTAGCTAATCGTAGGAAAATGTTTGGTGTGATTTTTGTGCCCAACTTGATCAAGGGTGGAGCCGCATAAACTTCACGATTCCTATCAGAAGCACTAGAAACTATACACCGTTGTTTCTTCTGCTTTGTAGATCGAATTATTCCTCGCATGAACCGTTTTGGGTCCTATGCTCGGACTATAATTCCCTCTACCATATTATATATACTACTAAGCTGCAAGTTGCTTTTAATAATATCGCGAGATATATTTATAACAGACGTAGAACTGACCATATTTCGGACGTAATGATAAAAATTTTCGATATGCCACTTAAATCCTGGATAGAGTTAAAGGTCTAGTATTACTGCACAAAGTTAAATATACCAAAGAGCCATCTTACTTATATGAATGACTTGCTTTAAATACAGGTACACATGCACAATGAAACAGTTCTTTGTATATGCTGTTCAATACTCAGACCCGGTGGGGCTGATTATCGGCTCAGTAGCCGATAAGATCCCACCAACAGCCAAATTGAGGTAAGAGAAGAGCCGGTAGCCGAACATTTCCAAATTAAAGCTATTTAAATTAAATTAAGTTATTGATTAAGATAATTTTGACCATATTAGAACTAGTATCAAAGGAAAACAGATGAAAAAATTGGTTATAGTTACGGCAAAGGCTACGGAAAGATTCATAATCCGAGTAGTTAGAAAGACAGAGTTGGAGATGAAGAGGAGAGCAATGCCTAGTCGGGCGGAAAGGAACAGCAATACTAATAAGGTTGATAAGGGCAGTCGATTCGACCTCACCAGAGAGAAGCTTATGTAGGAAGAGAACTCCTTGGCAGGTTCTACGGGATTTAAGAGAGTGGAGGTTAATTAGGCGCAACCTACTTTCATAAGAAGGGAGATGGATCGAAGGGTCCCAATTGAGTCCCCGGAGGGCAAAGATTTTGTACTGATTCGAGCATATCCTGAAACTTTGGTAGTGAGGAGACCAGACACAGAACCATATTCCAAGATAGGCCGGACCAGAGAAACATACAGAAGATGTGTAGTATACGGGTCTGTAAATTCCTTAGACCATCTTTTGACAAATCCAAGGACTCCTTTGGCTTTGTTAGAGATAGTAGAGATATGAGAGTTGAAACATAAATTAGGTACAAAGGCAATGCCCAAGTCGTTAACTTTGAAGAGGCGTTGTAGGATAATGTTATTGATAGAGTAATCGAAAAGGTATGGCGTATTGCGGTGAAAAGTCATAATGTTGCATTTAGAAATGTTAAGAGGTAGAATGTTGATTAGGCACCAGCTGTTAAGGGCATCAAGATCAGATTGCAAAGATAGTGGGGACAAGGGGTCACTGTAGGAAAAACATAGCTTAACGTCACCAGCATACATTAGGACACGGGAATGAGATAACATTTGTGGAAGATCGTTAATAAATAGGTTAAATAGCAAGGGACCCAGATGGCTACCTTGAAGAACCCCCGATGAGACAGGTTTAGAGAGAGAGGAGGTAAAACAGAGACGTTGAGAACGGTTACAAAGGTAGGAATTAGTCCAATAGAGAAGCTTAGTCGGAAACCCTAGAAGAGTCAGTTTATGAATTTGTAGATTATGATTGACGGAGTCGAAGGCTTTACTAAAGTCAGTATAAACGACATCAGTTTGACACTGTTTAGCAAATCCCAAAGTTACAAAGGTGGAAAATTCAAGGAGATTAGTTGAAACTGAGCTACGTTTAACGAATCCATACTGTGATTCAGAGAATACAAAACTACAAAAATGTTGCAGCTGAGAAGTGATGCTTTTTTCGAAGAGTTTAGGAATGACAGATAAGTTGGAAATGTTTTGAGCGGTTGTTAGAGACATCAGATTTAGATCCCTTCTTATGAAAGGGAACTATATAGGATTCTTTCCAGACGGTGGGAAAGTCACCAGTCTTGAGAGACAAGTTGAAAAGTTTTGGGAGAGGCACACAAAGAGATTCAGCACAAAGTCTTAGAACAGCACTCGGAACCGAGTCTGGCCCAGTGGAGAACGAAAACTTGCACGATTTTAAATTTGTTAGGAGACCATCATAGTCGATGAAGGGGGGAAGGATACAGTTAGAACTATTTATAGGGATAGGATAAGATTAACTAAAGGATAAGATATTACTAAAGTCGTTCGATGAGGCTAGGATAGAGGGAAAGTTAATAAACGGGACAGAGTAGCAACGTTGGAAAAAGGAAGCGAACAGATCAGCAATATCACAATCCTTATCAGCATAGGTTAGGTTAGGTTAGGTTGCAGCGGCTGCCCGACTCACGTGGAGCCCAGCACACTTAGGCCGTTTCCGGCCCGTTGTGAACCGCGGGGGAATCTGCCCCTACTCGCATTGTGAGACCCGAGGTCAACAGTTGTCCCAGCCTGCAGCTTTTATGAAGTTAGCTATCTTTCTGGGACATATGGTGGACATTACCGAAATGTCTGAAATGAAGGGCGAGCCCAAGTGCTGTAGCCTTCTTCTGCTGAGAGCTGGGCAAGAGCAGAACAGGTGTTCCACCGTTTCATCCTCTTCTTCATCTCTACAGCTACGGCAAAAATCATTGTTTGGGGCGCCCAGTCTATTAGCATGGGTACCTACTAACCAGTGCCCCGTTAGGGAGCGTATGACTGCGCTGCACCTTCGTCTGCCGAGCTTGCATAGCTCAGAGGTGCGCTTCCTATCTATGGTCGGCCATGTTTGCCGAGATATGCGACAACGTGGTGCTGATTGCCACTTGTTATCTGTTAGTTGCTTATATTGCTCCTTTATTATGAGCCTACATGTGGCCATCGGCATACGAGTATCCTCCTTGTCTTGGAGAAGGGGGATTGTGGTGCCAAGTCTGGCCAGCTCGTCTGCAATGCAGTTGCCTTCGATGTCCCGGTGTCCCGGGACCCATATAAGGCTAATAACAAATTGCTGAGCCATCTCGTGAAGAGATTTGCGGCAATCTGCAACGGTGGCCGAGTTTGCGGAGATCGCATTAAGCGATTTGATTGCAGCTTGGCTATCACTATAGATGTTTACGCGGGTTACCGTGGCGGTAGTTTCCTGAAGGCAGTTTAGGGCCTCCTTGATTGCAATGACCTCCGCCTGGAAGACACTGCAGTGATCAGGAAGTCTAAAGGAGTGCCTAGTGTTTTGCTGTTCGCAGTATATGCCTCCTCCGACCCTATTGTTCAGCTTTGATCCATCTGTGAAGATGTTTAGGGCCCCTTTTGGGCCTGGGGGTCCCTCACTCCACTCGTCTCTGTGGGGGATAATTGCATCGAAGGGGGTATCTGTGTACTCCCTTGGAACACAGTAGTCCGTTTTAGTAGGGACGGAACTGCCGTTTAGTATAGAGGAGTGACCTATGTTCTGTGGTGCCCATTGGTCAGAGTCTCTCAGTCGTATTGCTGCCATTTGTGCCCTTTCTTTTCCTGCGAGGGCAAGTCTTTGGAGGCACAGAATAGCGTCTAGCGCATCATTTGGAGTGGTACGAAGAGCTCCACTGATGCAAAGGGCGGCTGTTCGCTGAACCTTGTCGAGCTGTTTGGTGATCGTCCTTTTTGATAAGGCCGGCCACCAAACAGTAACTCCGTAAAGAATTATCGGTCTTACTATGGCTTGGTATATCCATTGGACTATACTTGGGTTCATGCCCCATTTTAAGCCGATAGCTTTTTTGCAAGTGTAGAGGGCTATCGTGGCCTTCTTCACTCTGTCTTTGGTATTCAGGTTCCAGTTTAGCTTTTTGTCGATTACTAATCCTAAGTAATTGGCACTGTCGCTAAAGGAGAGCCTGCATCCGTTTAATGTGGGGGGGTTTAGAGACGGAATCTTGTATTTGCTTGTAAATAGCACAAGTTCTGTCTTTGAGGGATTAACTCCAAGGCCCCGCGATTCTGTCCAACTTGACAGTCTCGCGAGCTTTGCGGTCATTAAGTCGCAGAGTGTTTGAGGGTATTTGCCCGAAAAGATAATTGCTACGTCGTCCGCGAATGCCACGACACGATCCCATCGATGATGTCACCGTCCTGCATGTGAGCAATTGATCAATGAGCATCACCAAGTGACGATCCACCCCAAGGTCAGTCAGCGCTTCCGTAATGGCACCGGGTATGACGTTGTTGAAAGCTCCCTCGATATCTAGAAAAGCGATTAGACAGTATTCTTTGAGGTATAGTGATTTCTCTATCCCCGAAATTACTTCGTGAAGTGCCGTTTCCGTGGATTTTCCTTTCCGGTAGGCATGCTGTGCTCCTGACAACAATTGAGAATTTATAGTAGTTCTCAGTTGTAGCCCGACGAGTCTCTCAAAGGTTTTGAGAAGGAAGGACGATAGACTAATTGGTCTAAAGTCCTTTGGTGTAGAGTGTGAGGCTTTACCTGCTTTAGGGATGAAGACTATTTTTGCCTTAAACCAAGCGTGTGGTATTCTCCCCACTACCAGTATCTTCTTAAAGATACATCGCAGCCAGTTGATGGCCGTGTCTCCGGCTTTTTGTAGTTGGGCCGGAATGATCTGGTCCGGACCAGGGGATTTGAACGGATGGAAACTGTTTATTGCCCAGCCTATGTTCCGTTTTGAGAGAATGTGCTCCATCGAGGTGATCGAACCCTCACTAGGGAGGTGGGTCGGTCCATTGATGGAGCACCCTGGAAAATGAGTATCGAGAAGAATGTGTAGGGACTCCTCACTGGAGTTGGTCCACGTACCATCTCTTCTCTTAAGGTATCCCACCGAGGGGGTCGTTTTGGAGAGGATCTTGCGCAGTCTTGCAGCTTCCGACGTTACCTCGATTTCAGAACAAAAACTTTGCCAAGAGGCCCTTTTTGCCTGTCTGATTTCTTTCTTGTATAGGGCCAGACTATTTTTATAATCTGCCCAGTGTTGCTCCTCGTTAGCGCGTTTGGCCCTGTTGAAGAGGGACCTGCAGCTTTTTCGTAGGGTATCTATTTGTTTTGACCACCAAGGGGGTTTCTTTTTCCCCTTGTGTTGGTTTGATGGGCATGCTGCCGTGAAGGCCGTGTTGCATGCTTTGGTAAACCTGTCCACTAGATGATTTAGATCGTGCTCTGTGTTCAGGCAGATTGGTGCCTTGGAGGGAAGAAGTCCCCTTATCAGCATAACTACCATTTAAGTGTAGAGAAGAAGGAAATCGGGAAGATTTACTTTTAGAATTAACAAACCTGAAGAATTGTTTAGGGTCACGTTTAAAGTTATGCTTGCATTGGGTCAAGTATCTGTTGTAGCACAATGTATTGAATAAGGAAAATTTCGATTTTGCTATTGAGTACTTCGAAAAGTCTGATTGCAAACCGGATTTTTGAAACTTTTTGTACATACGGGATTTTAAATTCTTCAGATTTATTAATCTAGGGGTGAACCAGATAGGACCAGAAAGATTTCTGGAGGGGGTGACTAAAGGAACATGCTTGGGAAAGATAGAAAAAATAGAGTTATAGAATGCATTCGTGGCAGACTCGATTTCCTGGAATTCGTCAAGGAATGACCAATCCATCTGAGATAGGGCAGTATTCAAGGAGAGGAAATCAGCCTTTTTGAAGCAATAAATATTCGAAGGCTTAATAAACGAATTTATAGGGCTTGAAGATGGTAACATGAAATCAATTGAAAGTGTGGGATGGTATGGATCTTCAGGGAATGATAGAGGTGATCCGCGACATACCAAAGTGCTCGAAGCATCGGTAGTGAAGACGAGATCAAGGGTCCTACACATGCTATTGCGTATGCCATTTACCTGGCCTAACGATGTATCGGACAGAGAATCAACGAAGTCATGCTGCATAGATGGGATCATTAAGTTTGAGTCATTGGATGGGGACCAAGTGACATTAGGGAGATTAAAGTCACCGAGGACAATAAGACGATCAGAATCACCAAGCTGTGACAAAACGGACTTTAGATGGGCAGCGTGAAGCATATAGGTTGTAAATTCAGATGACGGTGGGATGTAAGAGCATGATATGAATAAATTAAAAGAACGCCGACGAATTTTAACAACGATAATTTCAATGGTGTTGAGCTCATCGATGGAAAAGAGTTGGGAAGATAAGTCGGAACGGACAGCAATTAGGACGCCGCCATATATATATATGTTATATATATATATACATATATATGTTAAAATTATCTACAAAAATCTCGGAGTCCGAGATTGAGGAATTGAGCCATGTTTCAGAGAAGGCGATAATGTCGAAATCAAAAGTTGCACTATCAGCATGTAATTTGGTGAGCTTACTGCACAGGCCACGTACATTCTGATAACAGATCTTTAGAGGTCGGGAAGAATTTTTTGAAGTGGATGGAAGATCAGTAGAAGGAGTTGGAAGGATTCCTACCCGAGGAGCGGGTTGCGAAGACCGTGATCGACTATTGAAAATATGACAGATAGTGTGCTCTGGCCAGAAAGAGGGTTCCAGCAAAGTCTTCTTCTTCTCCGGAACAAGAATTTTAAAGGAGGAAATACTACGTTTTTCTTAAAAGGAAAATTTAGTAACTACTATGTCAGAGGAGCTATTAATGTTTAATTTAGAGAAAATATACTCTGGAACCATTGCATCCGTAGCCGATTTCATAAGACGTGAGACGAAAATAGATTTTAGGGGAGCGACAGCGAAGAGAGTAGATCGGTCAAGAGGGGTCACATGGTTTGTGGGTGAGGCAGAGGCGGGTTCTACCCGAGGAGCAGATGGGATAGCGCTGGCTGAGGAGCCAGTGCGAGCGGTTGGGGAAGGAACTACTTCAACTTCCATGCTGACAGCAGTATCAACTTCCGTAGGGGGAACAGTGATGCCGACATCTGTATGATCATAACTGTCCGGTTGGACAGCCTGGGCAATCACAGGCACTGGATGAACATTACTATCCGGTTGGACATCCTTGGCAGACACAGGCACAGGTGAACAGCCAACATGTGAAGAGCCAGCCGTCTTTTTCGATGTAGTTGCATGTACATCGATTACCTTGGTGTCAAAGTCGATCAAGGCTGGCGAACTGATTGGAGGAACGTCAGAGTCTTTAGCTGCAAGAGAATTAGAACTGTGAACACTGGGCAAACTAGGTGTAACCTTTCTTCTCTTTGGAGACTCATTTATAATTTTAAGATTTTTGAAATGAGATCCATTAAGGTAAACTTATCCTGCAATTTCCGGAATTCCGAGTGGACAGCAGCGAATTCGTTATGAGTCTGTCTCATAAAAGTTCGCATATCGGCTTCTACTGCCTTGCAATCCCAACAAGTTCAGTTGAGACCGCAGCGGGTCTTAATCAGATCAACGACGCGAGCGCCGATATGACCAAAACCCGCGCAGCTAGAGTGAGCCGTGTTGTCACACAACCAGCAGAAAATAAATGTTTGCCGTGAAGCTACCGAACGGTGAGCGTCACAGCGTTTAGCACAACAGGTGGTCATTGTTTGATATTGGAAACAATAAATATGTAAAAAAGAAAAGAAAAAAGATAGGTAAAATATAAGTCGGTGTGGGGCAGAGATAGTGATTTTAGCTTATGTTACACAATTGCGCGCGCAAGAACGAACAAAAAAATCACAATAACGGAAAGTGTACGGAGAGGCAGATAACAGATAAGCAGAGGGTGGATAAAAACAGAGAGCGGTACAGAGAGAGCAAGCGCACCGCACCAGAAAAGGCAACAACAAAACTTCTGCGCTTAAGAAAGTGCAGAGAAGTTAAGAATGCACAAAAGGAATTGAAAATAAATGCACAAAAGTAACAAAATTTGGGAAAAGAACAGAATACAAATAATACCGAGAAACACAGAATTCGGCAGGCCCGGTATATGTACATATGTCGCATATTACGTTTAATAAATTCAAATTATAACGAATTCCTTGCTTATTCTCCTTGTCTTCTGTTTTTGATGTCATTTGCCATTGCCTGTTGTTTTCGCTTCGAAGTTGTTTCTCTTGAAAGTGAGACAGAACGATTCTGTCAACGTAGTCTGAGCGTGAGCATGAGTGAGATGGAAGTAGCTGTGTGTGTGACAGCATAAAACAGAATAAGAATTAGACACTGGAAAGTGTAATGGTGTTAAAGTGGAAAAGGGATTGTAAATTAAGAATATAGAAAAAGATGTTCTCTGCTTTTGGCTGTTCATTCTTTGTTTGATCGTTGAAAGAAAAAAGTCATGCCACGCTCGAGAAAACGTTTCGCAAAACAAGACGTACAAATAGAAAGAAAAATGGTGTTTGTAGGGGGCGGATCCAGCAGGTAGCACAGTCGTCGAAATAAAAGCCGGCACGTCTATGTGGTTCACTTTGTGCACTTCACTTTATTCGTGGTTAAGATAGGTATAGTATGTAGTGGATGTCTGTATTGTAGTTGTATGGATATGTGTATATGGGAGTGTGCCGAAATTCACAGCGAACTTTCTTGACGGGGGTGAGAGTCGCAACTGACTCACTCCCGCTCAAGCCGGTGGTGGCCGAGCGCTGGGCGGCTCTCTCGCGTGCCGTGCGCAAGCGAGCGAGCCACAGTGCGCTGCCGAAGTCTACGGCTGCTCTCCTCTCAACATCCTCCCCCCCCTTGCAGGATTGCAACACATCGATCGGGTTAGGGCTGCGTGCACGCCCCTGAGACTATCCACCCGAATACGGTACTCTGGGCCACCGGAAGGCCGTCCTCTCGTGCCAGGAGCCCGGGTTGGATTACCTTCGGGTATACATCGGCTCCCAGGATGAGCGATATGGTGGCAGGCCTATGAAACTGCTCGTCAGCGAGCTGGAGATCGCCGAATCGGGACCGCACGGCAGCGCTCAACTCTCGGATCGGCGTACGGATGCGCAAACACGGCTCGACCTTAAACACCAGTTCCAATCGGAACTCACTCGTCTTGCTCCGGATGACAGCGTTGCACACCTTCTCGTCACCGACGTGGGTAGTCGGCAACTTGAAGGCGTTGGCTAACGATTCGTCGACACAGCTCACGGTGGTGCACGGGTCGATGAGCGCCGCCGTCTCGAAGGTTTTGGAACCCGTATCCAGAACCACCAGCGCCGTTGGAAGGAGGTTGAGGCTCCGATGCTGTAGCAGCGAGTCGACGGATGGCGCTGGGGCTCCTGCCACGGGTAGGCTCACGGGAAGTCGAGAGCGACGCTCAGCTCGGGATGTTGACCTGGAAGGCGACGAAGCTGGAGACCGTGCAGCAGGGCGGCTGGCGGGGCGCCGAGGGCGGCGCTTAGCTCGCGACGCTGCACCGGAAGGCGACGGAGCTGGGGTCCCTTCCACGGGGCGATTGGCTGGGCGCCGTGGGCGGCGCTCCGTGCGGGATGCTGACCTTGAAGGCGACGAACCTGGAGAGGCCGAACGGGCTGAACGCCGAGACGAAGGGATGTGAAGAAGCGTGTGATGATTTTTCTCACACACCCTGCACAACGCGCCACTGCGACAATCCTTCCCGGAGTGCTGATGCGCCAGGCAGTTGGCGCAGTACTTGTTGATCAGAACTGCTCGAAGTCTCTTCTCTGGGCTCAAACGGAGGAACCGATGGCAGGTTCGAAGAGGATGCACTCCCGGGCAGACTCGGCACCGGTAGGAGTTTAGGCTGTGAGCGCGCCGGCTCTCCAGGATGCGGTCGGCGCGGGAACGTGGAGTCATGTCTGGATGGATGGAAACTAGGCGAGAATATAAAAAAAGATTATTAGCATTGAGTCGGAAATGGATAAAAGAAAATAACACAACACGTCGTCACGTTATAGCTGGACGGGGCTACGGGGTTCTATTGGAAGAAGAACGACCTTAACAACAGGTCTTTTGAGGACTCCGCGAGCAGTAAGGATGTCCACCACACGGACCCTACCGTCGGCGCCGGGATAGACGGACTGGATTCTCCCGAGCCGCCATTCATTCGACGGCACGTTGTCCTCCTTAACGACGACCATATCGCCAACCTGGAGGTTGGGCGTAGGCGTTCGCCACTTGGTGCGTTTGTGGAGCTCTTTGAGGTATTCCTCCTTCCACCTCTGGCAAAACTGCTGGTTGAGGGCCTTCAAATGCTGCCACCGATTAATTATCGATTTAATGCCCCCTTTCATTTCGGGCTCGGCTGTAGCCAACAAGGGTCCCCCAATAAGAAAATGTCCGGGGGTGAGGGCTAACAGATCGGTTGGATCTTCGGACATAGGCGAGAGCGGCCTGGAATTGAGGCATGCCTCTATCTTTGCGAGCAGTGTGGACAACTCTTCAAACGTGTACTTCCGAATGGACGTGGCCTTATAGAAGAGGGTTTTGAAACTCTTCACTCCGGCCTCCCACAGACCTCCCATATGGGGAGCTCCTGGAGGGATGAACTGCCATGAAACCCGGTGATGGCTATACGCATCCGTCACCGAGTCCTTAAAAGCATTGAGGAAGTCACGGGAAAGGGTGGTCGCCGCACCCACGAAAGTTTTCCCGTTGTCGGAATGGATGCGCTGTGGACACCCGCGTCTTGCGACAAACCGTGCGAAGGCCGCGAGAAACTTTTCGGTTGTAAGATCGGACGTGGCCTCCAAATGGATTGCTTTAGTGGAAAAGCACACGAACACGCACACATACCCTTTGGTGATGAGACACGCTCTCCCTGTAAAATTCCGTATTTCGAACGGGCCCGCGTAGTCTATCCCTGTATGTGTGAACGGTCGGGAAAAGGAAGTCCGCTCCGTTGGAAGATCTCCCATCATCTGAGTTTGCAACCTCTTTTTATAAATGGCGCATACCTTGCAGGAGTTCACGACCCCTTTCACCAAATTTTGCAGCCTTGGGATCCAATACTTGGATCGAATAAGGCGCACCATCAATCGGTTGCCGCCGTGGAGCGTTATCCTGTGAGTAAATTGAGCGAGAAGGCGAGACAATCGACAGCTGTACGGAAGGATAATCGGATGCCGTTCGTCATATTGCAGAGATTCGGAAACTGCGACACGGCCGCACGCTCTGATGAGCCCGTGTCGGTCTAGGAACGGGTTTAAGTTCAGGATAGAACTTGACCTTGGTAACAGCCGCTTGTCACTGAGGCAGTGATACTCCCCGGCATATTCTCGACGTTGCGTCTCTAGGATAAGAGATCGCTCCGCTTCGGTGAGGTCTCCGCTGGTCAGATGGCCTTCCCGTGTGGCATCCAATTTCCGGCAGCGTCTTACGAAGCGAAGGACATATGCGCGGACTCGCATAGCCCGGTCAAGCTGAGAGAACCGTTCAAGGAACTCTTCGGATGGGCTCGGCGCAAAATGGGCCCTTACCGCACGGACCTCCAGCGGCATAACTGGAGATTCTTCAGATTGCGTCGGCCACTGAGTTCGGGGCTGCCGCAACCACGCTGGTCCGTGCCACCAGAGTTGGTTAGCCACCAGATCTTCCAAAGCTACGCCTCTGCTGGCTAGGTCCGCGGGGTTTTGTTCGGACGGAACGTGAGACCACTCCTTGATCTCTGTAGCTTGCTCTATCTTTGTTACCCGATTTGCCACGAAGGTAGCCCAGTGGCATGCGGGCTTCCTCAACCAGGCGAGGACTATGGTGGAGTCGGTCCAATAACGACAGGCTGTGCGTGCCGCAGGCATATTCGGCAGGATAGCCGTCACCATTTCGGAGAGGAGCACGGCCCCACACAGCTCTAACCGGGGGAGCGATACGGTCTTTACCGGGGCGACTCGCGTCTTAGCGGTGAGAAGTTGCACTTCGACGCGATGTCCCACCTCGACGCGCACGTAGATTGCGGCACCATACGCCTTTTCGGACGCATCGCAGAATCCATGATGCTCAATTTCTACCGATGGTTGCGCACCGATCCATCTTGGAAGTCGGATCTGATTGAGCACGGAGTAGCTGTCCAAAAAACTTTGCCAGCGCAGACACATCTCGTCGGGGAGATCTTGGTCCCATCCCAACTCTTGCAACCAGATCTCCTGCATGAAGATTTTGGCCCGGACGATGAACGGGGCGAGCCACCCCGCCGGATCGAACAACTTCGCGATTTGGGAGAGCACTGTCCGCTTGGTAAAGGGTGGCTCTCGCGCTAACGCAGGAGGGACGAAGAAGAATTCGTCGGAGGTCGCCGTCCAGCGAATCCCGAGGGTCTTGGCCGTGCTCTCGGCCTCAATCTCAAGGAACTCGCTATGGAGGAGATGGCCACTCGGCAACCCAGTTAAAAGGGCCCGGTGATTGGCGGTCCACTTTCTCAGCGGAAAACCGGCCGAACTCAGCGCGGATTGCAGCTCGCGGATAGCCGCCTGAGCCTCCCTTATGGAATCGGCCCCGGCTAGTATGTCGTCGACATACATGGAAGACCGGATGATTTGACTTGCCATCGGGAACCGGGACTGGACGTCGTCCGCCAGTTGTTGCAAGACGCGGATGGCGAGGAAGGGAGCACAGTTGACCCCAAAAGTGACGGTCTTGAGCTCGTAATCACGGATTTCTCCATCCGTGTCTCGGAAAAGGATACGCTGGAACGGAGTGTGGTTGGGATCAACCCAAATTTGCCGATACATTTTGGTGATGTCGGCATTGAATACGAAACGGAAATACCGCCACCTCAGGATCTGCAGGGTTAGGTCCGATTGGAGGACCGGACCAGCATGCAGCAGATCATTAAGGCTCACACCGTTAGTTGAGGGGCTGGAGGCGTTAAACACCACGCGGACTTTCGTGGTCGTGCTCTCAGGCTTAACTACGGCGTGGTGCGGGAGGTAATAAACGGGGGAACTATGATCCGGAGGAACCTCGGACATGTGATCGAGCGCTAAGTAGTCCCGGATCACGGCGTCGTACTGCTCTTTTAATCGCAAGTCTCGCAACAACCGGGTTTCGTTTCTTAGAAACTGAGCCAGCGCAATTGATCGGGAGTACCCCAGACTGGACCCGGGCTGGTCCGGGTCGCGGAACGGTAAAGTGACCACGTACTTTCCGGAGGCGGTTCTCGTGGTGGATCGCAGGAAATTGCGCTCGCAATAAGAATCGGATGCGCTCACCACTTTAGCCGGTAGGTTCTCCACCTCCCAAAACTTTGTGAGGAGTTCCTCTAAGGGGGCGTCAAGTGTGGCGCTCACTTGCGTGGAGAAGGAGGAGATATGGCCTTGTGCCGTATTGGATACTGGGCCGGTAAGGACCCATCCGAAAATGGTCTCTTGTCCGAGAAGGGATCCACAGATGTTGGTCTGGGTGCCACTTTGGAGGATGGACGGAAGGAGGTCGGCTCCAATCAGGACGTCTACCTGCGAGCTCTCGTAAAACTTCGGATCAGCCCAAGGCAGATCCGGCAAGTCTCGCAACGCATCCTGCGGGATCGGATAGGATGGAAGGTTGCCTGCCAGTTCCGGAAGAACGTAGGCGGACACGTCGAGCTGCAGGATCGGCTTCGTCGGGGAGCGTATAAGAAAGTGACAGAGCCTCTTGGACTGAGAGGACACGGTCTGGTTAAGGCCCGATATTTGTGCCTGGATTCTGCGGAAAGGCAATTTCATTATCGTGGACAGTCGTTCTGTGATGAACGTCGCCTCGGAGCCCGGGTCAATTAAAGCGCGGGCGCGAACATTTGTGCCGAGGTGACAAACGTTTATGATGGCCGTGCCAAGAAGGACGGCCCGGTTGCCGGAGGCAAAGAAGTTTTGCACGCTGGGGTGCGTTTCGGACGAACTAGGATTGGGTGCGGTAGTGGATGGTGGTTCGCTGGGCACTGAAGGGCCCCGGTGCAGCAACGTGTGGTGTCGTTCTCCACACGTAATGCAGTTGTGCGCGCTTTGACAATCGCGAATTCGATGTCCTCCTGCGAAGCAGTTCAGACAGAGCTGTTTGTGGCGAATATAATTGGACCGAGCATCAACAGTCATATGGAGGAAGTGAGGACACATACGGATAGGGTGATTCTCCTTCGAACAGAGATCACACGTCCTCCTCTTCGGGTTCACTGTTGTCTCGAACGAGTGAACCCTCCTAGGAACAGGACTCCCTTGGGACCGGAACGGATTAGTTCTAGAGGGTGGCGGGTTCGGGTCGCTTTTCGAACTGGGTGCATGGGAAGGGTTGCCTTCGATGGCCTCCAAGGTCAGATACCTCTGACTCAGGAAGGAGTCCATCTCCTTCCATGGGGGCATCTCCTTCTTTGTGGTGACGGAGTCTTCCCACGAGGCCCGGCTCAACTTGGGCAATTTGGAGGCGCAAATCGTCACTAACAAACTGTCCCAGTTCTCGGTAGAGACCTTGGAATGCGCCAGTGCGGTTAGCACCCCGTGGATCGTCCCTTGGAGCTCCTTCAGAGCCCGACTCGACTCGGAAACAACTGGGGACAGCGAGAGGAGAATATTGATCTGGTTGGTCACCAGGAGCCGGTTGTTCTCATAACGGTCACGTAGGGAATTCCATGCTGCCTCGAAGCCGTCGTTGGTCAACGGGGATTTTTCCACGATGGCTTTTGGATCGCCACTGGTCTTCGTGGTCAAGTGGTACAGCTTTTCTACGGGTGAGAGCCTCGGATTATGGATGTAAATGGCTGTGAAGAGGTCCCGAAAAGTGGGCCAGCGAACGTAATCCCCCGTGAACACTTCGATGTCACAGGGTGGCAGTCGACAGCCGCCGTTGGAGTCCGGCTGGGAAGAAGGACGGACTACTGGGCTGGCCGATTGGACCGTAAGGTCGTCTAGGCACCGTTCATAGTCGTCGTAACACGTGTCGTACATGGTTTGGATCTCGAGTTGGGTGTCAGGATCCTCGTCAACCGACGCTATGGAACAGGCCTCGAACTCCGCATCCACCTTTGCCCACATGCTCTGTAAGCGGTCTCTACGGACCTGAGCGATGGCGGGGGATGGCGTGCTGGTACCGGAAGCGGTAAAACGGTCCTTCAAACTGGTCAGCCTGCCGATGGCTGCTACCAATCTCGCACGTGCGGAGAGGAAGGCTGTTTGGGCCATTGGAGAAGTGCGTCGAGAGCTGATGGGACTGGTAGGTGGAAGAGCTGGCACCTTTAACGTGACTGGCGAAGGGAACAGGACCGATTTGCTCTTTGCCGCGGAACTCGTACTCGGTTTAGGCGTACCGGGTAACCTTATCGGTTTAGTCACCGAGGTAGGTGTTCCTGGGGCGGAACCACTGCGTGGTGTCCTACTACCGGGAGCGGGCAATGGCAAAGGTTTCTTGCTGTCTTCGTCGCCAGTGGGCATGTTCTGACCTCCCCCGCTGAGGACCAAGAAACGGAAGCGGAAGCGCTGGGCGGATGGACACGGAAAAAAGGACCCAACAACCCTTTGGTATTAATTTGTTGGCAAGTCGGAGGCGCTTGGGTATACTATGGCGAACAGGCACTTATATTGGGAGTCGGTGGCAAGTGACGACCAAAAACAATATACCCGCCGAAAATAGGGTAGCGCGTCACTGGACAAGTCACCACCGAAATCGATACACCCTCAGAATACAGGGTAGCGCGTCACTTTGGCGCTCCGTTATGCGCAAGAGCGGCGCCAATAACCCGCTCTCCCAACAAAAATAGCAACGCGCGCAACGGTGGAGAGGCGAACGCGACAAAACGAAACGAAAGAAAGCACCGCTATTGCTGCTTGTATGTATGGATGTCGGTGCGGGAGGAATGTGCTTATGCGGACGCAAGAGTATGCGGCTAATGTATATGTATTTATGTGTGCGGGGAGCGATAAAGGCGGGCAAGAATATGCAGTTAAATAGAGGTAGATATGTAAACGGATATGCGAGCAAGAATATGCAGTTAAATAGCGGTTTATATTTATACGAATATGCGAGCAAGAATATGCAGTTAAATATATGTAAATGGAGGTAGCCGCGCTTAAGTGCGGATTAGTAAATATATGTACATATGTATATATATGCCGATGCAAGAATACGCAGCCAATCTGTGTATATATGTATGCGGATTTGGACAGATACGGACAAGAATATGCCGGTTCAATCTATAGACGGATGTAGGTGCGTGTAATTGCGGATTAGTGCATATATACATACATATATAGACGCAAGAATATGCAGCTAATTTATATATATATATATATGCGGAGTTGAACAGATACGGACAAGAATATGCCGGTATATCTGGTGTGTGAGTGTACTGATGTACATCCGTCGCTAGGAGGAGCGGAAGGACGGAGAACGGACAGAATAGCCGCTTGGCGCTGGACACAACAACAAGATCGCACTTATCTGAATCGAGGAATCCGCCTAAGCTTGCTGGGGTGCGCTTCTCCTTGTTGGGGAAGATCCGGCTCGAAGGACCAATGTTTGTAGGGGGCGGATCCAGCAGGTAGCACAGTCGTCGAAATAAAAGCCGGCACGTCTATGTGGTTCACTTTGTGCACTTCACTTTATTCGTGGTTAAGATAGGTATAGTATGTAGTGGATGTATGTATTGTAGTTGTATGGATATATGTATATGGGAGTGTGCCGAAATTCACAGCGAACTTTCTTGACGGGGGTGAGAGTCGCAACTGACTCACTCCCGCTCAAGCCGGTGGTGGCCGAGCGCTGGGCGGCTCTCTCGCGTGCCGTGCGCAAGAGCGAGCGAGCCACAGTGCGCTGCCGAAGTCTACGGCTGCTCTCCTCTCAACAAATGGACTCTGGTTCTGGCGATGAATCTTCGTCATCAGAAGTGGGATTAGCTACGCCTGAAGTCAGCGGTGAAGATAATATTCGAACTCTCTTGGAATCACAGAATCGCCACTTTTCGGAACTCATTAAAGTAGTCCAGCGTTCGCAAGTAACAGCGAATGATACCATGGCTGTTGTACTGCCCAAATTCAACCCTGATCGTGACGGCGCAGATCCTCGTTCGTGGAGTGAAACAGTGGATTACATTTTGTTTGAAAATCCATTGGAGGGCAGCGCTTTGGTGATGACTCTTAGCAAGTCGCTACAAGGTAGCGCGTCACATTGGCTCTCGCAAACATGCTTTGCTGGCATTACATGGAAGCAGTTCAGAGAGTTATTTCTGCAACATTTTGCCGGAACGGAGACCGTGGCGGCGACAGTTATGAATTTACTAACTGGGCGTCCCAAAGAAGGAGTGGAAAGTGTGGAAAGCCTGGGCATGTGTCTACTGTTTGTCCGGAGCGTCGAGCGCCGAATAAGAGTAACATTGTCAAAGACGTCAACATGTGCACCGTACTTGAACCCTTGGGAACTTTGTTGCAGTTTGGTGAGTCGTTCCAATTTTGTTTTGACTCAGGAGCCGAGTGCTCGCTCGTTAAGGAGACTGCTTCATTGAGGTTATCTGGATCTAGAATAAGTAATGTAGTCGTATTAAGGGGTATTGGTAACAACACGGTTTGTAGCACTTTGCAGATACTGGCAAATGTTTTGATGTGCGAACATTCCTTAGAGATCTTATTCCATGTTGTCCTAGATAACTATATTAAGTACGATGTTATGATTGGGCGAGAGATTTTGAGCCGGGGAATCGGCGTGACAATTACATCTAACTCACTTACTATGTTTAATGAAAAATCGATAATGCCTGTCCTAGTAACTGAATGTGATCCTGACCTGGCTAATGTTGATACTGACTTGCTTGGATCAGATAAAGATCAATTGTTATCAATATTACGGGAGTTTTCTAAATCATTCATTACTGGCATTCCGCAGAGCCGCGTGACCACGGGACAGTTGGAGATTCGTCTGATTGACGAAAATAAAACAGTTCAGAGACGCCCTTATAGGTTGAGTGTGGAGGAAAAGGGACAGGTTAGATGCATAGTTCAACAGTTATTAGACTCAAATATCATAAGACCTAGTTCCTCCCCCTTTGCGAGTCCGATGTTACTTGTTCGAAAGAAAAATGGGTCAGATCGTTTATGCGTAGATTATAGGGAGCTTAACGCAAACACTGTTTCTGATAAGTATCCTTTACCACTTATTTCGGACCAGATAGCTAGATTGAGTGGTGCTAAATTTTTCACCTGCATTGACATGGCAAGCGGATTTCACCAAATCCCAGTACACCCGAACTCAATTGAGCGGACGGCGTTCGTGACTCCAGAGGGACAGTTCGAATATTTAGCTATGCCATTTGGTCTTAAGAATGCCCCCGCTGTATTTCAAAGGGCCATTAACAATGCATTGGGTGATCTCACCCACTCATTTGTGATTGTTTATATGGACGATGTAATGGTAGTTGCACCTACAAAAGAAGAAGCCTTTGATAGATTACAATTAGTTTTGCGAACACTTAGCAAAGCAGGATTTTCCTTTAACGTCACTAAATGTTCGTTTCTCAAATCTTGTGTTGAGTATTTGGGATTCGAAGTTAAAGCAGGTGAGATTCGACCAAATCCTAGAAAAATACGAGCCTTGACAAATTGGCCGCCTCCGCAGTCTGTGACACAGTTGAGGCAGTTCATAGGGCTAGTTTCATATTTTCGGCAATTTGTGCCCAAGTTTTCTCAGATGTTAAAGCCACTTCATGCCTTAACTTCTAAAAGCGCATCTTTCAAATGGAACTTAGAATACGAACAAATACGACAGAAAGTTATTTCGATCCTGACTAACGAACCTGTTCTAACTATATTCGATCCGCAATTTCCCATTGAGCTTCACACAGACGCAAGTGCTGACGGCTATGGGGCAATTTTGTTGCATAAGATTGACAATAGGCCTCGTGTGATTGAGTATTTTAGCAAACGAACGTCACCCGCAGAATCTCGATACCACTCGTATGAATTGGAGACCCTTGCTGTGTATAACGCTATTAAGCACTTTCGCCATTACTTACATGGCCGTCATTTTGTAGTGTTTACGGATTGTAATTCGCTTAAAGCCTCTCGCAATAAGGCAGAGTTGACTCCAAGAGTACATCGGTGGTGGTCGTATATGCAATCGTTTGAATTTGAGATAGAGTACAGACCGGGTGAGCGAATGGCTCATGTAGATTTCCTTTCTCGAAACCCAGTGTCAGAAGGTCAAACGAAGGCGGCAGGTGTGGCCGAAGTGCACATAAATTTGACAGAGATTACTGACAATTGGCTGTTGGCTGAACAGCAAAGAGATGAAGAAACTTCGTGTATTGTTTCTAAATTGCGTAGTAATGAGCTTTCTGAGGATCTGGCCAAAACTTACGAATTACGAGGTGGAATATTGTATAGGAAAATTCAGAGAAATGGCAAGACGCGTTGTCTTCCTATTATCCCTAAGTCGTTTAGGTGGTCTGCTGTCAATAATGTACACGAGGCGATTATGCATCTTGGTTGGGAGAAAACTTTAGAGAAAATGTACGAGTTTTATTGGTTTGACAAAATGTGCAAGTATGTCCGCAAATTCGTTGAAAACTGCATTACCTGCAGATTGTCTAAACCACCTTCAGGCAAAATACAAGCTGAACTACACCCCATCCTGAAAATCGATATTCCGTGGCACACAGTTCATATCGACATCACTGGAAAGCTTAGCGGGAAAAATGACCAGAAGGAATATATAATCGTCCAAATAGATGCTTTTACCAAATACGTTTATTTTTCTCATACGGTGAGGCTTGATACTGAAAGTTGTATTAAGGCAGTGAGGTCTTTGATATCGTTGTTTGGCGTCCCTACTCGGCTGATCGCGGATCAAGGTCGAAGTTTCTCTAGTACAGCGTTCCGAGATTTTTGCTCTGCACAAAAGATAGACTTACATTTAATTGCAACAGGTGCCAGTCGGGCTAATGGCCAAGTGGAGAGAGTAATGAGTATTCTGAAATCCATGTTAACCGCAGTTGAGACAGGTCAGGGTTCTTGGCAGGACGCATTACACGAGGTTCAACTGGCTCTTAATTGCACGCCCAATAGAGTAACTAAAGTAAGCCCATTAGAGTTGCTTATAGGAAAAGAAGCGAGGCCATTTGGTCTTATCCCCGTCGTTGAAAATGAAAATAGCGTAGATGTTAATTTAGCTCGACAAATTGCAAAGCATAATATGACAAAGAATGCTAATTATGATAAGGCTAGATTTGATAGAGATAAAGCGACTATTATACGACATAAAGTTGGTGACTATGTTCTGATTAAGAATGAAGAACGACATCAAACCAAATTGGACCCTAAGTATAGAGGCCCATTTTTAGTGGCAGAAGTCCTAGAAGGAGATCGGTATACGCTGAAAGCGTTAAATAGCAACCGAACATACAAGAACTCTCATGAATTTCTACGCAGTATGCCTGAAAAGGGAATTACCACTGAGTTTAATGAAAAGTTTGGCGAAGAAGGTGATACGAATCGAGTCAGTGAGGACTGCGATGTTGAAAGTGAGTAAAATGTGATAAACTTCGATCAAAGATTGTACGGCTCTCTGCAAGGTGGGTGCCCGAGTTATGCGGTTCGCCACTTGTTGCAGTGTAGTTGGAAATCTTGGTGAGGATCGATTGTCCGAGTTAATTGGCCGGTTTATAGTGGTGACAACTGCGTGCTATGTAATTTGGCCGGTTTGTTGAGATATAATCTGTGAGCTAGACTAACAAGGATATTGCCATGCCGGTTTATCTGAAGTAAACTGTGTGCCTGGTAGTAAAAGCCAAGAAGTGAGAATAGTATTGTCATGTGAAATAAATTTAAAGTAGTGGTAATCCTGATGTCATGGCGTAGAGTGGTGAGATGTACACAGTTAAAAGAAAATAATAATAATAAAATAAGTAACGGAAATGAATTAACAATGATTATGTTATTTTACGAAACTTTTGGAAATATTTATTTTTGCTGTAGTAACTAATGTAAAATTGAAATTGTTATTTTGAGAAACTTGAAACAAGTTTTTGTCTCACGGTTAGCCCCTGACTCCACAACTAAGGATGTGACTGCTACAAAGAATACAAAGAAATATATATATATGTCGCATATTACGTTTAATAAATTCAAATTATAACGAATTCCTTGCTTATTCTCCTTGTCTTCTGTTTTTGATGTCATTTGCCATTGCATGTTGTTTTTGCTTCGAAGTTGTTTCTCTTGAAAGCGAGACAGAACGTTTCTGTCAACGTAGTCTGAGCGTGAACATGAGTGAGATGGAAGTAGCTGTGTGTGTGACAGCATAAAACAGAATAAGACACTGGAAAGTGTAATGGTGTTAAAGTGGAAAAGGGATTGTAAATTAAGAATAGAGAAAAAGATGTTCTCTGCTTCTGGCTGTTCATTCTTTGTTTGATCGTTGAAAGAAAAAGTCATGCCACGCTCGAGAAAACGTTTCGCAAAACAAGACGTGCAAATAGAGAGAGAAATGGACTCTGGTTCTGGCGATGAATCTTCGTCATATGTACATATGTATGAAAAATAAGCAGATGATAGACAAAGTAGACGTATAAAATTAGACAGCGGCTCAGGGAGAGTGAAGCATACAAAGCATATAGCAACAACAAATCAGCTGAGCATAAGAACAAGTGGGGCTAGAAAAAATGCACAAAAATTGCAAAATTGCAATTGGAATTAACTGCACAAATGCACGATAAAAGAATAAACACGGATAGTAATTTAGTTGCACGATCAGTTTAAAACACAGTAAGCAATAATGCAACACAATTACTTTCCTTTAGTCACAAAAATAAAATTATTTAGGCGGAGCGAAGTGAAGACACGACTGCCAGCAGCGATAGTTGATTATCGATTGTCCGACATGTCCGCGATCAGTTCGGCTAACGAGTCGCGCGCTATGCGGCAGCGCTATGCATATGCTGAAATTTGGCAACTTTCTGGAAAGCCGATGTTCACATACGCAAATCTATACCTGAAGTATACAATATTGCCTTAATAAAATCAGTTGAGGCAAGACCGTGTCTTTGACGGATCACGGAAATTAAGCATTTTGATAATTTTGGCACCTCTGTTTTCTTTACTTCTTCCTTTCAATTCATCATCAGAGTAAATTTAATACCCTTTTTATACCCGGTACTCAAAGAGGATAGGGGTATATATTACATTTGTGGTGATAGTAGACGTGTGTAACACCCAGATGGAAACATTTCCGACCCCATGAAGTATATATATTCTTGATCATCATCAATAGTGTTTTTCAATTTTTTGCCACGCCTCTTCCGCTCTCATAAAAGACGAAAATCTGTGGAATTCACAGTTTTTATAATCCGACAAAACCAAAAACGCAGAAAATGGAAAATAACCGTATGTTCCAGATTGCCAAATCTGGAGCAGGTCGGATCATTAGTATATCCATAAAAAACTAATGAAGTTTTAGTGGCTACACAACGCCTGCCAAGTTCTTACTCATTTAATTGTTTTTAATTGTGTTTTTAGACATTATTTAATTATTTTCCTGTGTCGGTAGTCAATGTGTTTGTATGTACACACAAAATCAAAATCTGCCGCTCTCACTTAGTTGATCTTGTCTTATCACTCTCTCCCTATTACCCAAACCAACATAACTGTTCTTCCTCACTCGCTCTCAATACGTTCTGTGTAGTAGCGCTCTCTCTCTGTCTCTCTCTCTCTCTCTCAACTGAAGCTGCAGTAACCGCTCTCCTCTCGTTATCGTTTATCTTGCACACTGGTCTGATATCTATTTGTTTTGAAATTTTATTTTTTTATTTTTTCATATATTTTATTTTTTTTATTCTTTTTTTCTCATAATGGAATACTCTGTTGTCTGTGCAAAGAAAACCTGAAAGAAGCAGATCACCCATGACCAGCCGAGTATCCTCTGTTGGCTCTGCGATAACATAGTGCACGCTAAATGCGCCGGGTGAGGCATGCCGTCCGGTTGAGAAGGAGATGGCAGCATGGCAGATGGCGTCCCGGACCACCGGGTAATACCATCACAGGTGATAGGCCTGTGGTGCCAAGATTGGTGGGGATCCCACCAAAGAGACAAGTTTTTGTCTCGCGGCTAGCCCCTGATTCCACAATTAATGATGTGACGGCTTATATCCAAAGCCAAATAAAAGACGCTGATTTGAAGGTGGAAAAGTTTAACTTTTCTTGTGCCAGGGAGATAGCTTCTTTTAAAATAAGTGTCTCCAAAACTCACTTTAACACCATCTGTTTTGCGAAATTTTGGCCGGAGCATTTGGTAGTGAAGGAGTTTAAGGCAAAGAAAAAGACTAGGCCCCCAATAACTCTGCCAACTAATCAGACCAGTGCTCCTTCGTCATCTTCCCGCTCTACCTCCACCCGTCCAAAAAACTAACAAACTCTCTTTTAGTGACCTATCAGAATGTTCGAGGCTTGCGTAGTAAGCTCAGCATTCTTTTCCTGGATAGTGTCGCATTTGCATCCAACGTTATTGTGTTTACCGAAACCTGGTTAAAGCCGGACATTCTTAGTTCCGAAGTTTTGGCAGGTCGGTACACAACTTTTAGAAAGGATCGTTCGTCTCGACGTGCAGGAGGGGTTCTGATTGCTGTGGACTCAAACTTCACGTCGGAACTTTTCACAGTCCAGATCCAGCAGGAAATGGAATTTCTGTGTGTAAGACTGATTCTTCCCGCTTTCTCAGTTTTTATAACTTGTTCGTATATTCCACCTTCTTCGGATATCGCAATTTACGAGCAGCATTTGTCCGCCTGAACCGCTATTTCTTCCTCGCTATCTGAAAAAGATTTTTTTTTTATTTATTTATTTATTAATTAACAATTATCTGCTAATAATGCCATATAAAAAATAATAAGAGAACTAAAGATAAAGTATAATAAAATTGAAACAAAAATTTAAATTAAAATTACAGGTTAGCAGAGTTTAGGTGGTTGTAAATTCTAAATGCTATATGTTTAAGGGTTAGTTCAGGGGATATGATATGGTAAAGGGTATTATAATTATAGCATAAAACCCTGAAAGGTTCATGCTGGGCATAGTTTGACCTAAATAAGGGTAGTCTGATAGGTCTAAAAGAACGAGTATAACGAGAGAGAACCGTAAAGTCAATCTGACTCAAGAGAGTTTGGGAGTCCACCATCCCGAGAAAGAGCTTGTGCACGAACATAACCCCATTGCATATTCTGCGATGGTGTAACGAAGGTAGGTCAATAAGTTTTAGCCTAGATCTGTAAGGTGGCAGGATTCTACCAGAGTCCCAGTGTAAATTACGAAGAGCGAAAATTAAAAATTGTTTCTGAACTGATTCGAGAATAGCTTGCTGCTCCTTATACTGTGGACTCCACACACAGGAACAATACTCCAATATCGGGCGCACTAACGAAATGTACAATTGTTTGGTCACATACGGGTCGTCAAACTCCTTGGACCAACGCTTGATGAATGCTAGAACACCCTTAGCTTTATTAGCTATCGCAGCTATGTGGCTATTAAAACACAGTTTACGATCAAATAATACACCAAGATCATTTGAACTCAAAATTCGATCCAATATATGATTACCAAGAGAAAAAGATACAAAAGATCACATCATAGTTCTTGGTGACTTCAACTTGCCAGGAATTGTTTGGTCTTCGGCAAATGAGTCTAATAGCCTGGTACCCATGTCACGACATGACTTTGTTGACGGCTTGATTGACCTGTCTATGTCTCAAGTTAACCATGTTAAAAATTCCTTGGGTCGATTTCTTGATCTGTGCTTTGTAACGGATCCGACCTTAGCGTTGTTAACTTGAGTGCCCCCGCTCACTGTACCTGAAGATGCCTACCATCCTACTTTCGAAGTGTCGCTCGACCTAGGTCGAACTGTATTGGATCGGTCGGGTAGACTACCCCAATGTGTCCACTGCTTCCGTAAAGCCGAGTTTAAGAAGCTTAATTACCTCATTAGGGATTTTGATTCGTCCGCTTTATATGCATATGATGCACTGGACTCACTTTTTGTCTCTTGTGTCCCACTTTCCTGTCCGATTAGATCAAGAAAACCCCCTTGGTTTACCAAGGAGCTATCCCATCTAAAAAACTTAAAATCAAGACTTTATAAAAAATATCAAGAAGTTGGCTCTCCTTCTTCTCTTTCTCATTATTTAAAAGCTCGGTCAAACTTTTCAGTTCTTAACGCTCAATGCTATCAGAATTACCTATCACGATTCAGGATACGTTTTTCTAAGGACCCCAAACAGTTCTACAGCTTCGTTAACATTAAGCGTAGAACGTCCGCACACCCATCCTCGCTATCCTTCCTTAATACGTCGGCAGATAATGATCAAGCAATTGCCGATCTTTTTGCCCGTTTTTTCCAAGCTACCTATTCGCAGGGCGTTAACTCTGGTCAGCCGTATCCATCCGGTTTACCGAGGTCGAACGGCATTTTCAGTCCTTTGCTAAATGAAAGCTCGTTGCTTCATGATCTACGAACTGTAAAGCCAGTGTTCTCACCGGGTCTGGACGGAGTTCCCCGCTGTGTACTCAGGTACTGTGCCGATTTCCCTCTCCATAAGAAAGGTAGCAAGTCTGACGCAATGAACTATAGAGGTATATCTAAGTTATCCGCTATTCCTAAAGTGTTTGAGAAAATTTTAACTCCGCACCTGCAGCACCTATGTAGATCACTTATATCTCCATCTCAACATGGATTTATAAGGCGGAGATCAGCCACTACAAATTTATTGGAGTTTACCTCCTTTATAATAAAAGGCTTTCAAGGTAATTTGCAGACGGATGTTGTTTACACCGATTTTAGTAAGGCGTTTGATTCTGTAAATCATTCCCTCCTAGCACAAAAGCTCGCACCCTTCTAGGGTTCCCGCCCAATCTCCTGAGATGGATCTCTATTGCAGGATTGCAGCCTGTTAGTGGGCATACTAACAGGCCACTGCCTGGCTGCGTCGCATGCAACCAAGGGCTCTCTCAAGGGCAAGGGAAAGATACCTGGGCGCACCGATGCTGGTATTACTGGATGATGACTCCAAGAAGTCGCCAGGGAAACTGCTTGCCTTTGCTAAAAACACCTCGATTCTGAGGACTTCGGAACGTCATAAACACCCTCGAAAGGTCCATACAAAGATCCGGATAACTAAGGGCCATTCTGGCCTATGAGAGACCCCGTCGAGGGCCGTCCGGGGTAACCTAACCTAACCTAACCTAATGCTTCAAAATGTAAAGTAATGACTTTTCATCGCTCCAGCGCCTTTCTGGTTCCTTACACCCTTTGTGGTGGTTCTCTTGAGAGAATTACCCGGGTTGATGATCTTGGTGTTCTATTAGATCCCAAGTTAAAGTTTTCAGAACACATTTCTACCATGGTGAATAAGGCCATGGGCGTGCTTGGGTTTATAAAGAGGTGGTCAAAGGAATTTGACGACCCCTATATAACAAAGACTCTCTACACCTCTCTGGTTTGTCCGATTTTAGAATACGGCTCTTGTGTATGGTTCCCTCAGTACAACGTACACCAGGACCGTATAGAATCAGTTCAGAAAGACTGTTTTCTTTTTGCTCTACGCGGCCTCAGCTGGGATGCAGGTGTGAGACTGCCGTCTTACCCTAATAGATTACTTTAATAAACCTTCCAACCTTAGCTAATCGTAGGAAAATGCTTGGTGTAATTTTGTGCACAACTTGATCAAGGGTGACGTAGATAGCCCTGACCTGTTGAGCCGCATAAACTTCACGATCCCTATTAGAAACAGTAGGAATTATACACCGTTGTTTCTTCCGCTTTGTAGATCGAATTATTCCTTGCATGAGCCATTTAGGGTCCTATGCTCGGATTATAATTCCCTCTATCATATTATATCTACCACTAACTCCCTTCCTAGTCTTAAATTGCTGATACTCTTATATCTTTCCCGTTATTGGTAATTACTTCGCTTCTTTAGTTAGATTAGTTCTACTTTTCCTCAAACACTAGTCTAACACCTATCTTTCCTGCATGTCCTCGATCGGTTCGGCTAACGAGTCGCGCGTTAAGCGGCTGCGCCCCTCGGTCGGTTGGGCGCGTAACAGCCATCGGCTGGTGTCGCTTGGGCCACTTGTTGGTGCAGTCATTGCATATCAACGTCCTAAAGATACTCCCTATCTCGCACAAAATTCCACGAGCCGTGTATGTAGGTATATATGTAGATGTAGACATGTAGAAACGACAGATGTAAAAAACAAATGTAGACAAAAATATAAGCAGATAACATCTAATAGCCTATTTACACTACAGTGAGTTACCTCATTATCGAGTTAACTCAATAACTCAGAACTTGCGTTTACACTATGCAAAAGTTGAGTTATTGAGTTTCGGCTGCTGGCACGTGCTTGTCTACGAAAATTTGTTTTATTTAATTTTATTAATACGAATACCCAAGAACTAATGATGTTCTATATGGCAAGAGAGCAAGAGACAATAACGACGCTGCAGTTTATATTATTTTATTTTTAATTTCGGCATGCGAGGGACCGAAATCTTTAATTTTTTCAGCTAGTTCCTTATAATTATGAGCATTTTTGCGTACGCCGCGGAACCCGTCGTTATTCTCGCACCTAACTCTAATAGCACCTCCAAGGCTTCAGGCGACCAAACGAATCTAGTTTCTAGTAATAAAATTGGATATTAGGTAATTTTTATAAATATTTGTTTGTTTACCGTTTTTCTCCATTTTCACATATGTTTTTTGTTGTTTTTCTAGTGGTGATCATTACAAGATAGGCAGATCAGGGTTGAAATATTCGAAAAATCGGACAAACTCAACTGAACGCAACCAAAACTAAACTTTTTTGCCACCTCTAGGTCCCTTATGCTTCCCCATGTAAACGAAACTCGAGTTTTGCCCGAAACTCAATATCTCAATAACTCAACCGTAGTGTAAATAGGCTATAATATAAAAAATTCTCTAAAAGGGTTAAACTTAATTTAATTTTTTTTTTTTTCAAGTACTGAGGCTTAGGTATTTAAAAGTCATTAAAGTCCAAAATCATGAAATTATTTTAGCGCAAATGACTTTTTTATATGTGATCAAGTATACAGTGACTCACGCCCCGTATGATGCAGTGTCAAATAATAAGTTTAAGTTGGTACACATTTTAAACTAGAGAAAAAACATTTTTAAACGCCAATTAATTTTATATTACATATATCACATTTAAAAAAAATAACTTTATTTTTTGCTAAAATATTGCTTCGATATAAAAACAAAATAACTTATATATATCTTAAATATAAGTCGTAGTTTATAATATGTAGCCACAAAACAGTTGATTATTTGGCGCATAAAAGGTTAAATAAGGATGTAAATACTATGTATTTAATCCCTTAAACTTTACTACGACCCTTAACCTATGGAAAAGACCAGATTCCAAGATGTTTCCAGGCTTATTTTGCTCCATTCCTCCAGCAGAGCTTTTTTATTAGTTTATTATGTTTCCATCCTAGAGCGACAAGAAATTTGTACTTTTAAATTAAGGCTCTAGTCACAACAAGTGTAACTGTAACATTTGACATTTAACTTACTAACATTAAAAAGTGATTACAATTACATACATTCGAACATTTCATACATGTAAGGTCCTGTTTGCTAGAAATCCTGTGATTCTGGATGTTGTTGTCCAGCGCAGCCCACAAATTTTCAATAAAATTTAAGTCTGTAGACTGGACAGGGGGAATCATCACGATGAAGCAGTTTCAGATAAGCCAGGACTGCATTATTATGGACGAATGTTTCGAGTCATTAGAGCCGGAAATCACATCAGATTTCTAGTTTCTCGGCGCTTTAGTGCAAATTTTCGTTGAGAATATTGATGTACTTGAGCTTTTCCATCGTAGACTCAATAAACGCCAAGTTTCCGATGCCGTGCTTGACTGTTGCTTTTACATGTTTGGGATCCAGATCAATATTGGGCTGACGCCACACAAAATTTCTTCCGTCAGACCCAAAAAGGTTGAATTTGGACTTGTCTGCAAATATTACGGTATGCCAGAACACTAAATCCTTGTCCAAGTTAGTTTTTGCAAACGCCAACCTTGTCCCTTTGTTTTTCGTACTTATAAAGAGCTTCTTTCAGGGGTATTGAAATCATGGTTGCGCAGAACCCGGCGCACAGATTCCACACTGCACTCCTTCCCCATTGCGTCCTTCACCTGTTGGTTAAGTTTTCGTGCCGATAGCATGATGATACTCCCAATTCATACAAAGCGTTGCATGAAAAGATTGGAGCCATGAATCCTATTCAGCTGTGGGAAATGTTCATCGATGACGAGGTTTGGTCACCTCCACCAACCAATATGCTGCGGCTAACATGTATGTATACGTATGAGTGAGAGACGTGACGAGATGAGAGGTCCTCTTATCTCTCTTTATATGCCCGGTACTCGAAGAGTATAGGGGTATATTAGATTTATGGTGATAGTGGATGTATGTAACACCCAGAAGGAAGCATTTCTGATAAAATAAAGTATATATATTTTAAATTTATTAAATTTATTAAATATTTAAATATAAAATATAATAGGCATGTCTGTCTGTCCGTCCGTCCGTCTCCATGAGCGCTTATCCACAATTTTTAAGATACGAGAAATCACAAATCATGGAGAATGACAGTATCTATCAGATTGCCACATCTTGATGAGGTTGGATCATTATGTTAGCCAAAAGGAACAAATTTAATTTCAGTTTCTGTTCAACGCCTTTCAAGCGTTTAATCATTCCCTCTCTTTCTCTCGCAAACATTACCACGAGCCGTAAATATATATGTAGAAATGTAGAAGACAGATGTAAAAAACATATATATCGAAAAATAGAAACACATAACATTTAATATATAAAAATATCTCAGGCGGTTCTACTTAATTTTTTTTGTGAACATGTAATAAATTGAATAAATAGTAAGTTTGCATATGTACATATATACTGACTGAGTAACGAGTATAAAGTAGAGCAGCCGCCTTTGCCGCGATTCACAACGTTCCTCCTCGTTTTTTAACATTTCTACTTACTCAGTATGTAGTGCTTTGCCGAAATTGTGCCAACAAATAAATTTGAGCCTTGTAAAAAACCAATCTTTGATTAATTGAATAGCCGTCAGATCCATCCGCGCTGTCCGCGGCTTGTGGCAATGTTGGATGCATTCGTGTTCTTTTCTCCAAAAATTCTATTGTCACAATTCTATTGTTCTATTGTCTATTTAGTTTAGTTTGTAACTGACACGGTCGGAGTCGTTTTGGCCTACACCCTCTGTCTATTGGTAGGACGGACGGCCTAGCTCAGGGATAATGGTGTGGATTCAGTGCTGCCTCGACAGCTCGACTATAAGACCAGTCTGGCCCTATACAAAAAAGAAATTAGACAGGCAAAAAGGCCTCTTGGCAAAAATATTGCTCTGAACTCGAGAAAACGTCATAGGCTGCAAGGCTACGCAAGATCCTCTCCAAAATGGCCACCTCGGTTGGGCACCTTAAGAGAAGTGACGGTACGTGGACTAAATCCATTAAGTAGTCCCTACATTTTTTACTCTACACTCATATCCCAGGGTGCTCAATCAGCGAGCCGGCTCACATCCCTCGATGGCGCATATCCTTACAAAACGGAACATTAGCCAGGCAATAAACAGTTTCCCCTGGTCCGGATCAGGTCATTCCGGCTCAACTCCAAAAGGCCGGAGATACGGCCGTTAACTGGCTGCAATATATCTTCAAAAAGTAGTGGGGAAAATACCACACCCTAAGATTCTATGTGACCAGGAGGTGGACGATGTTGCAATTATCTTCTCGGGAAAATACCTTCAAACTTTCTGCGACTTAATGACCACAAAGCTCGTGAGACTGTCAATTTGGACAGAATCGCGAAGACTGGGAGTTAATCCCCTCAAAAACGGAACTTGTGCTATTTACAAATAAATGCAAGATTCCGCCTCTCAACCCCCCAATATTGAACGGATGCAGTTTCTCCTTTAGCGACAGTGCTAGTTACTTAGAGTTGGTAATTGACAAAAAGCTAAATTGGAACCTAAACATCAAAGACAGAGTGAAGAAGGTCACAATATCCCTCTACACATGCAAAAAAGTTATTGGAGCATGAACCCAAGCATAGTCCAATAGATATATCTAGCAATAGTTAGACCAATAATACTCTACGAAGGTACAGTTTGGTTCTCTGAAACTCCAGGAAGACATTTACGTTGAGCTTCTGGTTGAGATGCATGGTCGGGGCCAAAAAAGTAATGGTTTCACCATATTGGTATCCCCCTCGTTGAGTTTCGTGAGGTACAGCTTCATATCATCGTAACTCAAAGTAACGCTCCGGGACGGACAGCAGGATGATCAGGAACAGATAGTCGCCAAAGGTCAAGAGTCCATCCTAATGGGAGCTATAGAATATGCTCTTTTCGATCAGCGACTTGCAGCGATACTACTGGATGTGGTCCTCGGTTACTTGGTGGAACTCGTCCAGGTCTAGGTGCTCTGGCTGGGGGCGGGATCCGGGTGGTATGGAGCGCACAAAGTCCACCAACGTCATGTACACCTCCCATCGCCCAGCCTTGTTCTTCATTTTGATGGTGGCAAAGTAGCGGAACACCTTCTCAAGTCTTGAATACTGGCGCAAACGATTCTCATACTCTTTGATTTTCATCTCCCGAAAACGTTCGCGATACTGCGAGGTTGGACGCTTCTTCTCTTCCTCTTCCATTGGAATATAGTAGAAATCATCTTCAGTCCAAACTGCTTGTAGAGCTGCTGGCCACGAAATGGGGCTAGGAATCAGGTGTAACGAACGACGAGAGGACGTTACAGCTCACAGCAGCAGGGGAACCGCCCGAACATCAGATATTTAAGAATTTTTATAATTAAAAATTAAGACCTTATACAATCCTAAATACACGAGTATTCTACAAACCCCACCACTTGTTCCAATCGAAACGAGCGACTTTCAGCCGCGTGACCAATCCTACACCCCTCCAAAGCTCCCAAATGTAATCGAAAGTCCTCCGCGAAAGTCACGATACGACGTTTCTTCTGGAGGTTCCTGCAAAATACAAATTTCTTGTAGTAGGCTGACTTATCTCAGCTTATCACAGCCTGAAATAGGGACATTACAAGTGGCGCCCTAGCATTCCCAAAGACCTCCGTCCCCAGAACAGAAATCTCCGTCCGCGAAGAGAGTCCGACCTACAAACGATAGACCCCAGGCAGGATACGAATGCCAGCTATAGATACCAGTCTAGACACGCCGCCCAGATGGCGAAACGCATTTGGATGTGGGGGATCCAGTTCGACGGATAGGACGATACCCTATCCTTCATCGAACTTCTCGAAGTAGCTCCTGCTCCTCTGGTAGAACCCGCTTCTGCCTCACTTATAAACCATGTGACCCCTCTTGACCGATCTTCTCTATTCGCTGTCGCTCCTCTAAAATCAATATTTGTCTTATGAAATCGACTACGGATGTAATGGTTCGAGATAATATCTTCTCTAAACTAAACATCAATAGCTCCTCCATCGTTCTAACTAAATTTACCTTCAAGGAAAAACGTAGTATTTCCTCCTTTAAAATTCTTGTCCCGAAGAAATTTGTTACGACTGTCTTAGAACCCGCACCTCATGTAGGAATCCTTCCAACACCATCTACTGATTTACCATCTGTCAAAAAACTGAATTCTTCCCTACCTCTAAAGATCACTTATCAGAATGTACGTGGCCTGTGCAGTAAGCTCACCAAATTACATTCTAATAATGAATTCTTTTGATTCCGATATTATCGCCTTCTCTGAAACATGGCTCAATTCCTCAATCTCGGATTTCGAGATTTTTGTAGACAATTATAATATGTATAGATTTGGTCGACCATTTTGAGGTGGCGGCGTCCTAATTGCTGTTCGTTCCGACTTAACTTCCCAATTCTTTTCCATCGATGAGCTCAACACTTTTGAAATAATCGTAGTTAAAAATTGTCTGTGTTATTTTAATTTATTCATATCATGCTCTTACATCACACCGTCTTCTGAATTTTTAACTTATATGCTTCACGCTGCCCATCCTTAGTCCGTTTCGTCTCAGCTTAGTGGTTCTGATCGTCTTATTGTCCGTGGTGACTTTAATCTGCCAAATATCACTTGGTCTCCATCCAATGACTCTAACTAAATGTTCCCATCTATGCAGCATGATTTCGTTGATTCTCTGTCCGATACATCGTTGGGTTAAGTAAATGGCATACGGAACAACATGTGTAGGACCCTTGATCTCGTATGTCGAGGATCACCTCTATCATTCCCTGAAGACCGATACCATCCCACACTTTCAATTGATTTCCAGTTGCCTTCTTCAAGCCCTATAAAGTCGTTCATTAAGCCTTCGAATATCTTTTGCTTTAAGAAGGCTGATTTTCTCTCCTTGAATGCTGCCCTATCTCAGATTGATTGGTCATTCCTTGACGATTTCCAGGAAATTGAGTCTGCCACTAATGCATTCTATAGCTCTATTTTTTCCATCTTTCCCTTGCATGTTCTTTTAGTCACCCCCTCCAGAAATCTTTCTGGTCCTATCTGGTTCACCCCGAGATTAATAAATCTGAAGAATTTTAAATCCCGTATGTACAAGAAATTCAAAAAATTTGGTTTGCAATCAGACATTTCGAAGTACTCAATTGCAAAATCGAAATTTGTCCTAATTAATACATTGTGCTACAATAAATACTTGACCAAATGCAAGCTTAAATTTAAAAGCGACCCTTCAAAATCATTCAGGTTTGTTAATTCTAAACGTAAATCTTCCCAATTTCCTTCTTCTCTACACTTAAATGGTAGTTATGCTGATAACGATTGTGATTTTGCTGACCTGTTCCCTTCCTTTTTCCAACGTTTTCAACTTTTC